>LBNU01028035.1:0-11491 GCA_014162995.1 Artemisia annua | reverse complement strand
CTGCCACAACCACAGATGCCCACAATCCCAACACTGCCACAACCACAAATGCCCACCATCCCGACACTACCTACCATCCCTAATATTCCTAACATGCCTAAGGTTTCCTTGCCTCCATTGCCTTCTATGCCAGCAATGCCTACAATCCCAAACTTTCCAACGACTCTTCCTAATATTCCTTTCTTCGCCCCACCACCTTCAAAGTAGATGAGGGACAAATGTGTTCTTGCAGATCATTAGCAGGGTCTTTGATTCTACATGTTTACTTTCACATTTCCTTAGTTTTGTGTTTCCACATATGGAACAGGCAACGACATTTGCTAGGATACATGATCGGATCGACGTGTGCTTTTATTATGTATTTATTATATTTTGTAATCTGTGTTGTTTGATATACTTTATTGTGATATATTGTACATTTTAAGTTTAAAATTTCGATTTTTTTCAATGTTGATTGTAGCCATCATCTGATAACCACAACTACTTTTTAATAGTATATATTAAGGCGAGTGTTGGAATTAACATGAATAGGGTTGTAAAGAACCGGACGACCATGGACAAAATTTCTTAAATGGACAAAATTTCTTGTTTATGTTCGTTAGACAAGAAAATAAGCTTGTTCAAGTTCTTTTATGTTCGTTCATTAGGGTGTTAGGCGGACATAAATTAACGAATGGACATAAATGATCATAAGAACAAGCACAAAATATTCAAAACATGTACGTATAACATTTATTTTTTGTGTCTTAATTATTTCTTTGTTTAATCAGTAATTTAGTATGTCTAATATATATAGTAAAAGTATGTTATAAAAATATAAAATATTCAAACACAAACAAATAATCATACATAAGTGAACATAAATGAGCATCAGCGGATGTATAATTAGATGTTCGTGAGCGTAAATGAACGAACAAAACTTGTGTTCATGCCATTTATTTAACTAAACGCACTCAAAATCTTGTTCATGTACGTTCATTTAATAAATAAATGGTCATAAACAAACTTTTAGCTGACGGTTCATGAACTGTCCAGTGCACGTTTGGTTCGCTTATAACCCTAAATATGAATATTTCTTAACTTTACAAGAGTAAATAATGTTGGGTCACTGAATTTCCAAACTCCCTGAAGCTAGGATTTGAACATAAAATAACCTAAGTGTTTGACAACCTTCAACGTAATCAAGTCACTGAGTGAACAGTCACTCAGTGAGTCATCTTCAGGATGCTTAGGACAAGCCTAAGAAGAAAGGCTTTCCATTCAGTGAGGCGGACTCTCAGTGAGTGGCACCTAAGCCAAAGAAGAAGGTGATGGATTCAGTGAGTGATGACAATAGCTCACTGAATCCCAAGTTCCTCCTCACTGAAGCAACAAGAGTTAAAGACTGAAGATAAAGACATGAAGCCTAAAGAATGGGCAGGACTAGGCGGGAAACGTTTGAAGTTGCAAAGAGTGTCAGCATCCTTGTAAAGTCAAACTTTCCCTGAATGGCTTAAGTTCAGGATGGTGTCATATCTGAACCTCAGAAAGCAGTATTGTCCTATACCCAAAATAGACTTATGTAACAGAGACAAAATACGTAAGTATTTTGTCTCAACTAGGCTGATGTAATCTTTGTCTTTATCATAACGGTTGTAATATACTTGTGTATAAATAGGAGTCATAAGAGAGAGTAAAGGTTGCGGAGTTTGTGCACTTAATGCTTAGACATTCACAAACTAATCTTTACTCTCTCCAAATAGCAACCATACCTAAGATAGCTTAGTGGATCTTTTGTTGCTACTTAAGCATAGCTTAAGTTTAGTGAGGAGTAACACACACCATACTTGTCATTTCAATCCCAAGTGTTTATTCCGCAAACACTTGGGTATAATTCTTTTGATTAATTTCTAATAAAGAGTTAAACGTTGAAAAATATTGTTTTCTTATCCTTTACGTTTATCATCACTTAGCTATTAATCTTCACTTCACTATTTCATGGAACTTGGTTAGATTAACTTTGTAGTTAACCTTAACCAAGTAAAAGGGACCAACAAGTGGTATCAGAGCCTCTGGTTTATAAAACTTTCAAAACAACAGAGTGCTCAAAGTTTTTAAAATTAAGATCCTACCAAGACTGATAGTGACGTACCCTAACTAGTCGATAAAAAGGGAGGAAGCTATACTGCTACAACTCCCCGACTTGAAGTTGGAAAATTCAATAAGTGGAAAAAGTGCATGCTTTGCTACTTGACTGGGATGGAACCTTATTACACCACACTGATTAATGAGGGTCCATTTGTCCCTAAAACAGCCACTGGTTTAGTCAAACCTGAAGCTCAGTGGACCCCTGATGAGAGAAGGATGGTCAATCAAGACCAACGCCTGAAAAGCATCATTATATCTTGTCTCCCTGACGATATAATGGAATCAGTCATCAACTGTCCAACTGCAAAGCAGACTTGGACTGACTTGGTTCATAGCTATGAAGGTTCCTCAGATACCAAGGAAAACAGAATCATGGACCTGAAACTTGAATACAATACCTTCAGGGCCAAAGATTCTGAAAGCCTCTCAGAGACCTATACCCGGTACAAAACCCTTCTGAATGAATTGACCAATGATGGTGTCACCCTGTCTAAGCATGAAATCAATGTTGGCTTTGTCAACTGTCTCCCTGAGAAGTGGTTAAACTTCTCTCAGGGCTTAAGAAATGCCAACCACCTTCAAAATCTTGAGCTTCCTGAGATCTATGGTAAATTTCTCTATGAGGATAACCTAATCTCTAGGAGATATCCTAAAGCTCAAGATATCAAAAAGAACCTGACTAGTTCACCCATATCCACTGCCTTCTATTCTAATGGTATTGTGCAGGATTTCCAAGAAAACTCAGATGATGAGGCTGATGATAGAACCAGTGAGGAGTACCTAAATGATTTACAATTAGAATTTCAAGAAAGGGCACTCCTTGCTAACTCAAAACGTTTTATCAGTAGAAACAAAACTTTTTCAAAAGCTAAAGCTAATGAAAGCACCGAGTGTTTTAAATGTGGCAAAAGAGGTCACTTTGCAAAAGATTGTTTTTCAAAAACAACCTCAGAACCCTCATACCAGTTTTCAGGAAACAACTCTTCAGGAACCAAATTTCAACCAAAAATACTTCAGTCTCCTCAATATCTTCAAAAAAAGACTGAAAATAATTCTCAGAAAGACTTTGAAGCAAAATACAGAAAGGCAAAAGCTAAGCTTGCTCTACTTGAGGCTGCTCCTTCAAACTCTCAGTCTCCTCAAGCCCCCAAACCTGTTCAGGCTAAAAACAAAGGGCTGGTTGCTGAAACCTTAGACTGGGATGAGGAAGATGTGTCCTCAGATGAAGAAATTCATGTCAGTGCACTGATGGCACTCTCTGATGACAACAAGCTAGCTGTGGGTAAGAGTCATGCCAGAAATGGTGAATGGGTCAACATCACAATGAGGAAGGTAAATATCTTACTTTCTATGGATGATGATTCTGATTGGCAATCTTACTTGAATTATATCAATGTTGATCTTAAGTATGTTGAAGAGCAGAGATTGAATTTGTTTTCCAAATATAACAAACTTTTTTTTGAATTAAGTATGTGTAGAGATGAACTTCTTGCCTTAAAACAAGCAAAACTTGAAAATGTCACACTTCAAATTCAAAACTCTGAATTAGTTAAACAAAATCATGCTCTTCAAGAAGAACTTAAGAAAAAAAAGGATGTCATAGAAAGCTGGACCAAGAAAAACCCTAGATTCTATGAGACAGTCAGTCTCATTCCTAGTACCAAAAAGAAGGTACTAGGAGAGGACCAACTCACTGAATCAACTAGTGAGACCCTCAGTGAGAAGAGTTCTTGCCAGCTGGCACACCCTTTGAGAAAGAGATGAATCCCAAGTCAAAAGACTGGATTGAAAGATTCAATCCTGATGGCAAAATGCCAAACTTTGACACTGGAAAAATCTTGATGCCTGAAAGTCAGGCCATTAAGGAGTTACTTGGAGTCACTAACGAACCCAGCAGTGCTGAGGATGTCACTGAATCTGAAACAGAACCTCAAACTCCTTTACCACCATTGAAAGTCCTTCAGGGAGCTGAACCATGTTCTGATATAGGACCTCTTGTCTACTCTCAACACTCTCCCAAGGAGAGGGTGGGATTAGGCACAACGATCCTGAAAAGGCCCAACTCTGAACAAAATAATGCAAGTCCAGCTCCCACTGAAGTCTTTACACCTCTCACCTCCATTGAGGTTAAACCCAACAACACTGACTCTAAGGTTGATCAGTTAACTGAACTTGTTAGGAAGCTGAGTGAAAAGTTGGAATCCAGTGAAAAACCACCATCAACTGAAAATGAACTAACCCCAGCTTCCTCAAGTACATCCAGACCAAAGTCCATTAAGAAACCACTGAAGAGATGTGAGCTATGCAATTACACAAATCACAGTACTGTAATTGCTATAGAATCCTATTCTGCATGATATGCAAACTTGAAGATCATAGGACTTCTGATCACATATCTTATGTCACCTCCCTGAATACTCAAGCAAACTACAAAGCTCAGGCTCATAAGTATGCTTCATCATCAAAACAATCCCTGAAACCAAAGGCTAAGCCTTTCAAACCATGCACACACTGTGGATTCACTGACCATCACCCTGTTGATTGTCTCATGTACCCCTGTTGTGACATTTGTGGTGATCCTTCCCATGATACATCAGGACATGACAAAGTCATTAAGGATAGAAGAGGAGTGACAACAAATGTCTCTCAGTCATCTGAGTCCTCCTCAAGCACCAAATGCAATGTATGTGGAAGCACCTTTCACTCCTCCACTGATCATGAGCCCATTAGAAAGTTCAAAAAGTCCTTGAAGCCCAAGCCCACCAAGATGTGGGTCAATATAAAAAACTAACCCAGTTTACTATTTGTGCAGAAACTCGCCAGGGAGCCTGTGTGGCATCTAGATAGTGGATGCTCAAGAAGCATGACTAGTGTGTAGCAATATCTGCACAAATACGTAGAAGAACCAGTACCCAAGGTAGTATTTGGTGATAACTCATCAGCTCCTACTGAAGGTTATGGTTCAGTAAACTGCAATGGTATAGTTTTTACAAGGATAGCTTATGTAAATGGACTCATGTACAATCTCATCAGTGTTAGCTAACTATGTGATGCAAAATACATAGTTCAGTTTGATAAGAGAGGCACCATCTTCAATGCCAACAAAGAAGTTGTGTTGATTGCTCCAAGAAGAGATGATGTTTATGTCCTGGACATGTCAACACTCACTCAGAATGGGACTTGCCTCTTTACAAAGGCAAGTGAAGCAATCAACTGGCTATGGCATAAAAGAATCTCTCATCTCAATTTCAAACACATCAACAACCTTGCCAAACAAAACAAAGTTCTTGGCCTGCCCTCACTGGTGTTTTCAAAAGACAAACCTTGTTCAGCATGTAAAAAAGGAAAACACCATAGGGCCTCTTTCAAAACCAAACAAAATTCCTCAATCAAAAGATGCCTGTACCTCCTTCACATGGATCTATTTGGACCTGTCAGTCCAATGTCTATTCACCATGAGAAATATACTCTAGTCATAGTGGATGAATACTCTAGATACACTTGGGTGTACTTCCTGACCAAAAAGAGTCAGGCAGCTGAAACCATCATGTCCTTTGTCAGGAACATTGAAAACAAAAATGACATTAAGGTCAAACAAATCAGGACTGACAATGGGACTGAATTCAGTAATCAGGACCTTGAGTGCATCTGTGTTGAGAAAGGAATCTTTTAGAACTTCTCCTNTGGACCTGTCAGTCCAATGTCTATTCACCATGAGAAATATACTCTAGTCATAGTGGATGAATACTCTAGATACACTTGGGTGTACTTCCTGACCAAAAAGAGTCAGGCAGCTGAAACCATCATGTCCTTTGTCAGGAACATTGAAAACAAAAATGACATTAAGGTCAAACAAATCAGGACTGACAATGGGACTGAATTCAGTAATCAGGACCTTGAGTGCATCTGTGTTGAGAAAGGAATCTTTTAGAACTTCTCCTCTCCCTACACTCCTGAACAAAATGGAGTGGCTGAAAGGAAGAATAGAACACTCATTGAGGCAGCTAGAACAATGTTGAATGGCTCAGTCCTCTCAAAGCATTTTTGGACTGAAGCAGTCAAAACAGCATGCTACACTCAAAGTAGGTCCATCATTGTCAAAAGACACAACAAAACCCCTTATGAAATATTCAAGGGTAGAATCCCTGATATCAGCTACTTTCATGTGTTTGGGTGTCCTGTGTTTATTCATAATCACAAGGATCACTTAGGCAAATTTGATGCCAAGGCTGATGATGGATATTTCTTAGGTTACTCACTGGTCTCCAAAGCCTTCAGGGTATTTAACACAAGGAGACAACAAACTGAGGAAACGTATCACATTACCTTTGATGAAAGCACTGAGGCTATTCAGTTTTCAAACACCTTAGTGGAAGAGCTAGGAATTGATGATTCATCCAGATATCCTCCTGATGAATATCACCCTGAGAATAATCCTTCCACTCAATACCAAGCTGATGCTGACTTCACATATTACATCATTTTCTCACAACCTTCCTCAACCAACCATCAGTGAGTTTGTTGAAGCTCAACAAGTTCCAAATGAGATAACTCACACTAAACCGGATGTTCAGGAACCTATTGAAAACAACATCCAAATTGAACTCACTGAAAACCAAGTCCTTGAGGAACCTCAGGCACCTACTCTTGAACCCACTCCACCTTCAAATCAGGCATCAACAAGCTCAAACTCCTATCCCAGACCTCAGGAAAGATGGTCTAGACATCAACACATTGAGCTTGTTAACATCATTGGTGAACCTGTCTTTGAGGGAATGCTTACCAGAAGGATGGCTGCCAAACTGATGAGCGTGGGATTGCGACCACGCAACAGGTTTTACCTCTCAAGGGATCTTGAGAAGCTTGCAATCCCACCAGGCAGTGTACCTGGTCGGTGTAGTATAGTGTAGTGGTAAGTACGGGGGATTGATTGTTCTCTCACAGGGAATAGTGTTCGTTAGGATAGAAATACTACTCTAAAAGGTCTAAAGATGAAGGAAGATTATTTTTGTATTTTTTTATTTTATGGAAAGCAAGTAAAATCTCGGGTATTGGAGGAGTGGGCGGAATTAGTTGCTAGTCAACTAACCCAAAAACTACAATTGCAAGAAAAATAAAATAACTAAACTATTGTGGTTGTGAAAACTTATACGGAGACAAATGTGTTTACTTAGATTTCCTTACTTCCTAACTATCTTTTACCGGTTAATTGGTGTATGTATTACTTGCGTGGATGACGGGTGTATTCCTTAACAATTCATGGGGTGGCATACATATCTCCCCAATTCTATGAGCTCTTATCTCCTCCTACAACTATGCGTACACATAATCATAGGGATTGTAAACAGTGGCCCATGCGTTAAATACTACCTTAATAACCTAGTATGCCTTAGTTACATGCTTCTTAAGACGTTCAAGCATGTTACCATATAGGAGTATTGCTAGTTTTCTTAAGCCTAACATTGATGAAACATTCATCCCAACAAAGTAATAACACACCAATCAACCAGTAATTAATAGTTAGGTTTCATTAGATCTAAGCAAACACAAGAAAAATCTAGCCTAGCATGTTAATTGAAAGACAAGCAAATTAACCAACACATAGACATATTGATTAATTTAAGTGAGGACTTATGTTTAATTGAACATGAAGGTTTCAAGGGTGAAAAACCCTTGAAAATACAGCCAAATTCGTCTTTAGGATTTTTCCCAAACTTGTACCAAAAGTTCCACCCGAATGAATGAAAAATAGAAAAATATATATAGATTTTACATTCTGACGGCGTCAGGTTATGGGTTCTGACGCCGTTAGCTCGCCGTCATTAGGGTTCTTGGATGGCCTAGATTTACTTCTGACGCCGTTACTCTTTATTTTTCTCTGGGCCGTCACTCTTTAAGTTAACACCTAACGGCCTACTTTCTCTAACACCTGACGCCGTCAGGTGTAAACATCTTGTTTTCTTCATAGGGCGTCTAGTGTAATCTGATTTCACTCCTTTGTCAACGTTGGCTGACGGCGTCACCTTGTGACTCTGACGCCGTCAGGTAGGAATTCCAGCTTCTTTTGAGACTTTGTCGTTTTCTTCACTTTTATGCTCCAAAAACGTCCAAATATGCATGTTTTCCAGAATTCTTCTCAAAAGTACCTAAAATGACAAAAGGAACGATTTAGGGCAATATTTGATCACATTTACTCGAATTAGGGCTTAAATGACCCCTTAAAACGGGTACACTTTTCGTCTCATCAAATACCCTTACACTTGAGATTTGCTTGTCCTCAAGCAAATAAGCTTTTATTCCAATCAAAATATGAGTTAGGGGTCATTTAACACAAATATAAAAGTAATTACAACAAATAGTCATTCGACCCTAATCATAATAAGCACGGAAATCATACACTAGCACCTCACAAATAGTGTTTGGATACTCTCATCTCTCAAGTGTCATAGAATTATATCTCATAAATGAAAACGGAAAATATCACTCACTACCTGTCATAGCAAATAGATTACCATAGGCTTGGGAGAGGATCAATTACTCCTCCACTAGGCGTAAGCACCTAAGATAAACTATCAAAGAGGGCTTTCCAAAGGGTTGTAATGTAAGGTGTAGGGATATGATAAACACGGTTTGGTTGGAATAAAGGGTATTTTAATGGTGGCGAGTTAATTATCATGATCAAATACATGCACTATACAATGTTGCTAAGCCAAGACTCGACTCAATCTTAAGCTAAAAACAAAATAACAAAAACTTAAAAGAAACATAAAAGAAACGGGATGGTAGTCCGTATGTTTTTTCTACTTTTCTTTTTCCAATTTCTTTTCGTTTTTCTTGTTTTTTTTTTTTTTTTTTCATACATTCTTACCCTACCATCCAAAATAATACATCATAGGGGCCTCGGTTCTCCCCTTACACTTGAACTTTTACATAACTTTACAATTACTATTCTAATGACTCGAATTAAGATAATTGAAAAACTTGGAGTACTTTTAAAATATTTAGCACATATGGGGGTAATAATGTTGTTCTTCCCCATTACTCCATTACACTAGTACTTTACCCATGAGTCCCAATCGTCCCAAAACAATATGTACAAGGATATGACTCGACTTAGCAACCATGTAATCGATTAGATAATTAACAAAGGGTTTAACAAATGTTGTCACAATAATGCACTAAAGGTGAGTGCATACAAGGTAGGCTAAGGCGATTTGGGTGTACATTTAAGTGGGGTGTAACAAATTCTCACTTTGAGTAAGATGCTCAAAGGTCGAAACGAAAAGATAGGCTCGGAGGGGTGTACTAGGGGTATCGTGTACCAAAAATGGGTACAACGCAAAGGGTGTGGGAGAATTACTTGACCAATGTAGCCAATGTAATTATAACAAAAACACGGGTGTAAAAACAAAGGGTTAATCCTAATGCCTCTTATCATGTAGTAGATCTAACTACACGAATGTAGTCTCACTTGTGGATTTGAGATGGTCCTAACGCAAGTTCTAGAATCTAAGCGCTACCGGTACACACATCATAGCATCAAAGATGGATGCTTTTCCTACCAATTATAGGGGTGAACCTTACATATTTGGGGTGGAAAAATTTTTAGTGGTACGGTTTTGTGCTAGTCATATAATTTCCTATCCATGAGACTCTCATTAAGACCAAAGTCTCACTTCTAAATGTTGTAAAAAATTTTAAATTGGCGCTAAAATTACCCTAACAAATATTTCTCTCGGTTTTATTACAAATTTACTATCAAACAAACAAAAGTCAAGCGCAATTGTATTCTCTAAGGTGCCTTCATTTACCCCCCTTACACTTAAACCGAACATTGTCCCCAATGTTTAAATAGAAGATGTAAAACTAAATAAAATGAAAGAATGAAATCAAATACTCCCCTGATTCATTTGATGTGGATAGTGAGGTAACATGGTTAGATCTTCTTCCAAGAAAGATGAACGCTCAAAGCTTCCCTTCCGAAATATAAATCATTTTCTTGTCCAAAATAACCTGTTGACCTGAAAAAAAATAAAGGCCAACCTCGCATAAAATCGGCGGTATAATCTATAATAGGATATAATGCTTGTGGAATGAATATTTTTGCAGAATCCTTAGAGATTATAAGTCAGAGAATTAACCAAAACTTTTTATTTCCGGAAGAAAAATAAAACTTTCAAAAATTCCAGAAAATTATTGCCTGACGCCGTCAGGTTGTAATACCTGACGCCGTCAGAAATGATCTGAAAGAATTCTCATGTTAAGTTTCCGGAAAATTTCTGGAAAAACTATACCTTACTTCCTGGAATTCCTGCAAAAATTCATTATGAATCGATACAAGCATTTGACTCAAACAAATACTAATATGTATGTTAATTTACATTGTTATGATTCATGTTCATTCGTTCTTATAAACCGATTTAGATTTTCCTTACACTTAGCTTTTGCAAAATACCTTTATATGTAGTTAAGACGAAGTTAAAAACAAAATAAAGCATTTTCACAAGTTAGTTTGAATCATGAATCAATAACAAGAAATATCATACATACGAAAACAAATAAAATCAAATAAACAAACAAACAAAACACACAAAGCTTGGGTTGCCTCCCAAGAAGCGCTTTTCTTTATTAACGAATCTTGTAGCTAGACTCAAAGTCACCGTACCTTACGTGACTCCATCGTTGGTCTCGGTTTCTAGGTCACCCTCTTGTCCGGTTTTATAATCTGGTCCTAATTCAAACAATCCTTGTAGAAACCGAATATCCTTTCCATGACATAGTCTACTCCCCTAAGTCTATCCTCAGCATTCCTATAGTAGACCGCTTGTTTAAGCTCTTTTTAAACGTTTGACAAGCTTTGGAATTGCCCTATCTTATATGGCATTTGGTAGTTCACTTCATCGGTCTCATCCTTAAATTTAACTATCCCTAAGGAAGGTTCATAAGTCATTCTAGAGACCTCAATAAATGGTTTTCCCAAGACTACTTGAGTTAAACTTGCATCGACTATTGGGCGGATATCTTCTATAATCACAAAGTCGGTGACATAGGTGAAGTTCCCTACATAAACTGGTAATCCCCTAACTCTTCCCGTGAAGTTACTAATCCATCCCCTATCGGGGAACACCCTATACCTAAGTTGATTTTTCACTATCAAAATGTATTGGGCTCTAGTCATGATGTTTATGGGAGATCTATGGTCGATGTAAGCCTTCCACACATGCAAATGTCCTATGTTGCATGGTATGTTGAGATTAGAAGGGTCGTCCGTTTTGATAATCGGGTTACCTAGGAAGTATGGTGTCTCGGAGTCATCGAATAAATCCTTATGGTATGCCGGTTCTTCTCTAGTTGGTAACTTATT
>LBNU01028030.1:17179-37564 GCA_014162995.1 Artemisia annua | reverse complement strand
GGAGTAGTTTATTTTTAGAATTTTCATGTCGTTTTCATTAGTTATCAAAATTCCAGTGTAATTTTTAGTTTAAAAGTAATATTTTAAGTATTTTCAGTGTATCTTGAACTACTTTGAGTAATCAATTGAAGCTTTTGTTTTTGAATTCAGTTTGTGCTACTTTTTCACTCAAAATCTTAATTTCCACTTAATGGTATTATCTGTGCTTGTTATGGACTAATTAGGCAACATAAGCTCCCAGAAAGCTTTTACAAGCTTTTAGAAATCATAAAACTCAGTGTAGATTCAAAAACAAAAATACAAAAAAATAGAATTAAATAGGTGAAAAATAAAAAAATTACAGGTTGAAGAAGATGAATGCTGGAGCACTGTACATTATGGATGGCAGTGGGTTAGGACTCCATGGGGAGTGTTAGGAAGTAGTATTGGTTCATCGTTCATGGTGAATAAGCAGGAAGGCAATTGTAAGGCATTTTCTCAAATTTCATGTTTACTGTTACATTGCTTATATTAGCTTATCATTGTGCTTTTTGTGCTTAGTCAGTGTAATTTATTCATTTTGTAACGTAAAATCAGTTAATAGATTATTAGAACTCATTTTGCTTAACATTTCATTCTCAACTGTCATTTTTAGCATAAACTAGTACAATAAGCATTTGTGGTTTCAGATCTTGCCCCTGTGCTTATTTTAGCTTAATAAGTCATAACTCATCAAATAAAAGCAGTTTCATAAGTCCAAGTTTCCATTTACTTCATAAATAAAAAAAAAATCAATAGTATAAAGGTTGTTTGGCATTGCTGAGATTTTGGTCTCAAAGGGTTTTTTAGTTGTTGCCTTTGGTTCAAACATGTCATCTTAGGTTGTTTTAGGTCATTCAAACCATAAAACCATAGTCCCTTTGGAGAAAAGTCAAAATCATCTTCTTTACCCTTAATTTTATTCACTGTTGAAACTTTAGCTTCCATAATCATCCATAACAGTGTAATAGTTGTTCAAATAGCTTAACTTCATCATTTTGTAGCTTAACATAACATATTTAGTCATTAGGATCAGATCTAAGTTCACCAAAGTCAACCTTTTGCAAAAATCAAAAAGTCAAAATTGACAGAAAAAAGTTTTTGAATAAACTTTGGAATTTCTTGTAGAACTCAATATTAGATTTTAGACTTTAATCTTGTAGGGTATTAATATTTTGTTGCTAATCTTTACTAGAGTATTTTTATTTAATTTTTATTCAGCTTATTAACTGCTTATTTGCTAGTCTCTTTTAAGCACTTTTTCTAAAATCTCCCCTGTACCACAGTATTACCCTATTTCCACAAGCTCACACAGAGCTTGTTAGTGAGCTTTAGGCCTTGAGCCTTGGCTTTTTGGAGAGCTTACCAGCTCAACTCTTTAGATTAGTGCTTATTTTGGGCTTCAGCTTATTTGCCCCTAGCTTATTGAACCCTCCTTTTGACCTGTTCTCAAAAACAAAAGCTGAGTGCTCAGGTTTTGCACCTAAGTACCAAGCCTCACCAAGTGCTCAATAATAAGCCATAAGCCCAGCTTATTGGCTTATTTTAAAGTTGACCAGGTTAACTTTGAGGTTCAACCTCCACTTTGGGCTTCCAATCACCCCTGTGGGCCCCACACAGTCTTACATTTTGTCCCATTTGGCCTTAGCCTGTTTTATCTGTGAACATTTGGATTGCTTATTTACCGTTTAGTGCTTATTCTGTGTGCTTATTTAGTCATATTGGTTTGATTTGTGTGCATCTAGACTGTTTACATTTAATTTAGCTTCTGTGATCATGAATGTAGCTTGTTCTTAGCTTTTGCACAATCCAAAAACCAAAAACACCAGATTATATCTAAAAAGAGGGCATTATTGGATTTGTTGATTTTTGTCATTGCTTAAAACATATTTTTGTTCGAGGCAATTTCCCCTATTATTGAACTTGTATCAGTTCTTATTTGATGAGATATAAGTTCATGTAGGGTCTTAAAAGTCAATAGTGAAATTAGGGTTTTTGATTAGTTTGTTCGAGGATGAGCAAAGTTTAAATGTTGGGTCGTGATACATTCAAAATTATTCATATTTTGATGCACAAAATACCCTCATTTGTGCTTAAATAAATAACCATATTGAGGATTTAATAGCAAATATTATGTCTATTGTTATTTTATTATCAAGGTACCGTTCGTGAAATATTGGAGCAAATGTGGAGCAAAAATGATGATTACTGAAGTTAGGAAAATTAAAGTGAAGATTAGAAGATTAATTTCAAGATTATGAGTTAAAAAGGTTCATAAATCTTTGAAGCCTAAGCATTAAGCCGAATCTCAGCCAGAGGAAGTAACTACTTGGCCCAACAGCCTACTTAACTGTAACACCCCCAAATTTATGATTTAGCAGCGGAAAAGTAATTTGGGTGTTACGGGGAGGATCGAAATAATTTTCACATAAAACGGCTTAAAAGAGGCGTTTTGAAAGTTATTTGTCATTCAAATAATTCTTTTGATAAATGATGAAACATTTGCTTTAAAAATCTCTTTAAAAGATATAAAGGTTTGTAAGAATGACATATTTGATTTTTACACCATTTTAATTTATCAGAGTAATAAATGCCCGCTCCGTGTCTTGTCCTGCTCCGTTAATTACCTGAGATACACATGCTTAAAAGTGTCAACACAAAGGTTGGTGAGTTCATAGAGTTTTAATGGAAAACCATTTATTTCATTGGATTCATGAGTATTTAGTAATAATTGTAATAAACATTAATAGTGATAAAACTAGTATTGAGTGATGTTGATTATAATCACAGATAAATCATATATATATATATTCAATCAACTTCAAGTATTGGATCATAATCCTAACATGAGATGAAAACTCATGATACTAATGTAGTGAGACCTATAATTCATGTCTAGTAAAATACCTATACAGCTGTATCTAAATATATGTGGGAGACATATATTTTCTTATTGATATTGCCCCAAGCCTCATGACACACAAAACGTTAACAAATACCGTAAAACGGCGGGTGATCATCAAGTCCATGATGAAAATTCGCCCTCGAACTATAGGTGATTTGCCAATTCCTATTTTTGTTTCAAATATAGTGTATCACGACTAATACGACTAACCGTTAGGCATTCCGTCAAGTATTAGTGGGATAGGATGTCAAGCCTCAACAGGTTTCGAAGCTATTCACTATATCCGCGCTCACAACAAGTGATTAATGGCTCATGATAGAGGGACTTTATGGCGTTAAGGTAACTTAGGCAATATCGGGGTAATGATGTAACTATAGTATTTGTGCTCTTCCTAGCATGTATTTCTGTTGAAACATAGAAATATGATATAGAGATATGGGAATCATTCAGGATGTTATAGTAAAATCAAATATCATGTCACAATAATCAGTTTGGAAACATTATCATCTGAGTTCAGTAATTCTAGTCAAGCAATTTACCAGTAACATATATATCACATCTTAAGTCATAAACCGTATCAGATAAGTATTAATCAGGAAATTGATTTGAATCATGTAAGGTATTCATATACTTATAAAATTATCAAAGTATATGTAAGCATGTATCTCCCCCAAAGAGTTAAAACAAGTATTAGAAATGGGGCTATGACTCACCTGGAGCGATATTGAAAATGATGAAAAGTAGATTCGGGAGATTATGGGAACGATTATGAAAACGTCTTCAATATGGATCCTAATAAATAAATTTATCTAAGAATCTAAACCCCAAAAAACTATTTGTATATAAGAAACAATACGCAATAAGATTTAAGAAAATGGAATTTATATCAAAGATGATAGAAATGAACTTTGAGTTTATAATAAATATAACAAAATATGTATTATTTCAAATCTTCCTACGAATGATGAAGAATAATATGAATAATAGAGGTTAACACGTTATATATATTATTAATAAAAATTAATAATATATAATAAATTAAGATATCTATGAGGATGGGTGACTTAAAGGCACAATAACCAAACAAATGTCAATGAATATTGTCCTGCCTTTCCAGTTTACACTTTATCTAAGGGTTAGTCACCTAGCCCCTTTATATATAGAATCAATTATGTCCAACTTGGGCCAAAATAATATTCTGAGCTTGGAGTATCAACATCATATCAATTCTTCCTTCAAGTTTTTCCACCCCACCTACAGTCCTTAGTTATAGTTTGGCATTTGAGACCTAAGTTACTGTTTCATTTTTAGTAAAATACCAAATTATTTTGGGAAATTATATTAAATTATGGAGCAATTGAGAAGCATATTACGATACTAATTAANGAGTAAACATGTATGTCGACTTGTACTTTTATATATATATGATTTGAGAAATCGTGTAATACTTGGTTATAGCTGATAAATCTTGATGTTTAAACATAAACTCGTCCTAGAAATATTATTTGGAACTCGTAGTAACAAACGGGAGTCAAAACGGTTGAGTTTTGAGTTATTTATATAACGAGTTGGGTGAATTTTGGCCAAACACTTTGCCCTTCGAATCACAAGTAAAACTTGAAATTATATTCTGAAATTTGGTACGTTGAGAGTCGGCTAGGAGAGGAACGAGATGGTATAAAAATATAGATATGTCATGTATAAGAATCGAGAGAACGAAAGTCGTTTTGTAGCTTGCTTCTAGTCGAAACATAAGAAATAATAAAACTAGAAATTTGGGCTAGTGTTTTTAGGCTGATGAGTAGTAACGTGATTTGGGCTGAGTAAATATAAAGGGCCCGTTTAGTATTAATTAGGATTAGTACATTTTAATTTAGGATTAGTGAAACGTTTATGTTTCGAATAACGTGTCGAGAATTGGTTTTGTCATTTCGTAAATTATATTATATTGTGACGACAATAAATTAATATAATAAGAAAAATTTCAAATTTTCTCTTAAAAATGGTGATTAAAATAATGACAGAGATTAATATATAATTAACCGTTATTAATTATATGGATTTTTGCAGTTCTCTACAGTACCCACTCGTCACTCTGAATTTCATCCCGAAATTCAAGTTTAACGTGTTTACATGAGTAGAGAATTTTGAGCAGAGAGTTGTCGAGAGATTTTATTCCAAAAATCAAGGAAACGTGATTCAGTTAGATATATCTGTACTAGAAAAGACAAAGTAACTGATGTATCTAAGGGTTGTGAATATTGAAAATAGTGGTCCTGAATAGTGGAAAATTTATGGCTAGTGAACAGTATTCTAACGGTCGGGAATAGTGAATTCCAACGGTCGTGAATAGTGTCCTAACGGCTATATTATAGCTTATATATACCCATTTCTAATTTCCATTTCTTCTGTCAACCATTTTCCTCTTATTTCACATCTCAAAAATGCCACACCTCATCACTATACTAGCGATTATGTACGTCGTCCTTGCCGCTATCTACTTAGCGTATGTTCCCAAAGAAGACTTTGGATTCTTGGTCGTGATCTTGTTGCTTGTCGTACCCCTCACGGTTCTATCATATGTTGTGGATAAAATATGGAGGCACTAGTCTCGAGCTAGGGTTGTTTAAAATCTATCTTTGAAATGTTTCTATGTGATCTTCACTAAATGTGAAGTAGAACTTATTCGTCATTATGCTTAGGATCTATTGACGATTTATGTCTTTTATTGTAGTCCTTGTAATGATAGAACTTCCAATGCTAATTATATGACTATGTATTAATTTCCACAGATTCAAATAAAATCCTCGCTATTTTGAGTTTGTTTATCACTTCTTGTGAATTCTTAGAATTTTCCTATTGGTACCTTTGTCAGTTCTTATCATAATGATAAGGTGATGAGACAGGTATTTATTGTGGTTTGTCCAATGAAATATTCATGAACGTTTCATTTTATCTCTATATTTTGCTTTGGGATGAGGATTGTTATTTAGATACCTGATAATATGACTGTTCCCTTCATAACATGATTCTTCCTAAATTAGACATAGTTGATCAGGCTATGTATAATTGAGGACCAAATGATGTGATGCTTGGCTCAATCACAGTGGTATTTATGTTTCTTTAAATTGTTTTAGATGGTGTTCAACGTGTCATTTTTATAATATAACGACGTGATTTCTTTTTAAGAATAATGTAGAAAATTTTCGTTCATACTATGAATCAGAAATTTCTAGGGTAATGACACTATATTGTTATTCGGTAAATGGAATAGAAATTGAAATTAACGCAGATTATGATTATTATGGAAATATTACAAGGTAGCTTTTTCAATACAGTAGAAAGATATTTATTATACGTAGGTTACATCCATCGTAACTTAAAGTAAAATACAGGAAAGAGATACAACTTAGGAAATTTTTGAACTAGAGTTTATTTATTTACAACAGGAATTTATTCATCTGCTTAAATCTAGTTGTCATTTCCTTGATACTATCGAAGTTGTTAAAGATCTTTCATTCTCTTGTGAAAGTCTTGGCCTTCCAGTTGAGGTTGTAGTTTGGACATTGGTTCTTGTAGTGCCCTTTTGCACTACATCCGTGGCATGCTACCGTTGCTGTTTGTCTTCTTCTGTCCGGAGCCTTACAGCCACTTGTCTTGTGACCTATTTTCCAACACTTACTGCATTTAGCAATGCAGATTCCTGTGTGATGCATCTGGCATTTTTGACACAGGGGTTGTTTCCCACGATAACCATTCTCAGTAATAGATGTTACGAGGTAGTTTCTATTAATTTTCTGTTTGCATTCCAGTTGACGATGATAGTTGATACGATCTCCTAGATGTTTACGATAGCAGTCTTGAACATTAGCAAAATTGCAGTAGATGGGGTTGATGGCTTCTCTTTCAGCGAGTTTTCGCTTTTAGTTATTTCCATTAGGTATAACTCCTTGCCTAATCCCTTGGTTAGGGGTGATGGTAGGGTTAATCATTCTTTCTAGAGTTTTAAAGTGGGCTGGCCTATATTCCATGAAACTTTCATGGTTATGCTTACCAGGTATACCCGTCTCTCTTCTCGGATAAACTATGGTAGTCCCTTCGAGTACTACTGACACGATGTTGTTCACCAATCTCTTGATGGCTTCATGAGTCATGGTGATTTGAGATAATGATGGAGTATATGTATTGTTCATGTTGTCCATCTTCTGAAATCATTAATGAAACCCAACTTAGAATACATCTAATGTTAGAATAATTCAAATAATGATGCTAATTATTTCATTGATGATAGACTGAATTGAATCCCTACTGTAATCTAATTTCAAGATATGTCTGGTTGTATCATAGATAAATGATCAACTCTTGATATGGGATTACTAAGGAACAAACTGATTTGTCTACTAAAAATGATGTTAAATAATCTTCTCTCCATTCTTCAAGTTCTCTCTTGAAAATTTACTCTTAGACAATTCTTTGGTCTTTGGTTGATTATGGTATGTTTAAGAAATCTTATCAATTGTAAGAGATCTTACGGTAGATTGGAATAAATTTGCAGAAATCAACATGATATTAATAACTTGACTGATTGTTTCTGTAAAACAAATGGTACAAGTTCTTTTATTAATATGTCATTGATCTATGTAGAGTCATTTTTTTATCAAAGGAAGTAACAAATGATGAGATTTTTGCATGAAGGTATGAGGATTCATTACATGCATGTTTGATATGAAAGAAAAGATTGATTCATAACAGAGAGATATAACAGAAAAGGAGGTTGTTATACGTTATGATTCGATTACAAGTTCTGAAAGTTTCAGATTTATTGAAAATTACATGAAATAATAACCAAAAACTATTTGGTTTAGTAGGTACAACAAGGATACTTGTAAAATTAAGATTAGTTACGCCTCTGACGTAAATATCTAACTTCTTTCTCAAGTTCAAGTTGTGCAGCTTCCATGTTTGAGAAACGTTCCTGACACATGTTCATTTGATTAGCCAACATAGTCTCTAATGCGGAAATCTTTTGACCCTGGATTCTGACTGTGTCTCTGGCCATCCATAGGGTTCTTTCAATATCTTCAACTCTACCATGTGTATGACCGTGTTCTCTTCTTGCATAACGGATTCTGGAGTCCAAGTTTCCAAGCTCCTGGTTGGTTTTGTCCTTTATCTCACCAACCTTCATTCCTAAATCAAACACTGCTCGTCTTTCAGCATCTGCTCTTTTGAACAACGTGTCAAGGTTACGGCCGTACCACTCAAATCGCGTTGGTTGTAAATCCTTTAGCTGTTCAGTGTGAGCATCTAATACTCTGGCTTGTTGATAAACAAGAGTCCATATTGACTCAGGAGTGCTTATATTGTAGTTGGGTGAATTAGGTGAGGATAAATTATTTGGAATATCTGGTATTGAGGAATCTAGAGTATAAGGTAATGGAGAATTTAGCTCAACATTCTTCCACGGCATCTCTTGGCGTGAACTTTGTCCAATTCCGAATGTTGCCAGACTACCAATCAAATCTTCATATGATTAAGTAGCTCTCTTGAGTTTTTGACGTAAAGGTAAACAAATAGGTGACGATGGGAGTGATCTCTGAGTGAATTCTATATCAGACTGGGGTTGTGATATTTGTACACAAAGACCTTTAGTATTCGGAGAATTTTGATAGATAGGTGATGTATTAGTATTACGGAGAGTAGTTTCGACGTTCACGGGAGTTTCAGGAGACATGTTACAGTAGTAACCGAGAATAGTATTTATGAGTATTTTATACGTTAAAGATATAATAGTATGGATGAAATAATAATTGTGTAAGTGTAACTACTAAGCATGTAACATAATCTTATCAGATAAGGTATTGAGCACGGCAGTCTGCAGACATGGAGGGCAAAAAAATGGTATGGTGTAAAATCATTCATTTTAAAAGTGTAGTTATAGTTTAATGTTTAAAAACATTTAGTTCTCTATAACTTTGTCTCTGATACCAATCTGTAACACCCCCAAATTTATGATTTAGCAGCGGAAAAGCAATTTTGGTGTTACGGGGAGGATCGAAATAATTTTCACATAAAACGGCTTAAAAGAGGCGTTTTGAAAGTTATTTGTCATTTAAATAATTCTTTTGATAAATGATGAAACATTTGCTTTAAAAATCTCTTTAAAAGATATAAAGGTTTGTAAGAATGACATATTTGATTTTTACACCATTTTAATTTATCAGAGTAATAAATGCCCGCTCCGTGTCTTGTCCTGCTCCGTTAATTACCTGAGATACACATGCTTAAAAGTGTCAACACAAAGGTTGGTGAGTTCATAGAGTTTTAATGGAAAACCATTTATTTCATTGGATTCATGAGTATTTAGTAATAATTGTAATAAACATTAATAGTGGTAAAACTAGTATTGAGTGATGTTGATTATAATCACAGATAAATCATATATATATTCAATCAACTTCAAGTATTGGATCATAATCCTAACATGAGATGGAAACTCATGATACTAATGTAGTGAGACCTATAATTCATGTCTAGTGAAATACCTATACAGCTGTATCTAAATATATGTGGGAGACATATATTTTCTTATTGATATTGCCCCAAGCCTCATGACACACAAAACGTTAACAAATACCGTAAAACGGCGGGTGATCATCAAGTCAATGATGAAAATTCGCCCTCGAATTATAGGTGATTTGCCAATTCCTATTTTTGTTTCAAATATAGTGTATCACGACTAATACGACTAACCGTTAGGCATTCCGTCAAGTATTAGTGGGATAGGATGTCAAGCCTCAACAGGTTTCGAAGCTGTTCACTATATTCGCGCTCACAACAAGTGATTAATGGCTCATGATAGAGGGACTTTATGGCGTTAAGGTAACTTAGGCAATATCGGGGTAATGATGTAACTATAGTATTTGTGCTCTTCCTAGCATGTATTTCTGTTGAAACATAGAAATATGATATAGAGATATGGGAATCATTCAGGATGTTATAGTAAAATCAAATATCATGTCACAATAATCAGTTTGGAAACATTATCATCTGAGTTCAGTAATTCTAGTCAAGCAATTTGCCAGTAACATATATATCACATCTTAAGTCATAAACCATATCAGATAAGTATTAATCAGGAAATTGATTTGAATCATGTAAGTTATTCATATACTTATAAAATTATCAAAGTATATGTAAGCATGTATCTCCCCCAAAGAGTTAAAACAAATATTAGAAGGGGCTATGACTCACCTGGAGCGATATTGAAAATGATGAAAAGTAGATTCGGGAGATTATGGGAACGATTATGAAAAAGTCTTCAATATGGATCCTAATAAATAAAATTTATCTAAGAATCTAACCAAATACTATTTGGTATATAAGAAACGAATAACGAATAACGATTAATGAATAATGATTAATCGTTATGATGAAAGATGATATGGAAATGAAATTCTTACGTTTATAATAATATAACAAAATATGTTATTATTTTCAAAGTTCTTCCTTTCTAATGATGATGAAAATAATATGGAATGAATATGAGTTTAAATACCGTTATATATATTATTAACGTAAAGTTAAATAATATATAAATAAATGTAATGAATATGCATATGACGTGATGGGGTGACTTAAAATGGAAAATAAAATAAGAATGTCAAATGAAATATGTTGGTCCTTGTCCTTTTCCAGTTTTTACACTTTTTATCCTAACGGTGTTAGCGTTGCACCGTTAGTCCTTATTATATATAATTTACAATTATAGTCCACTACTTGTCCAAAATAATATTCTGAGCTTGGAGTATCAAATAATATCAATTTCTATCCTTAAGATTCTGTTTTCACAGTTTCAGTCCTTACGTTTAATAGTTTGGCAGTTTTAGTCCTTCTAAGTGTAACTAGTTTGCATTTTTAGTCCAAACATCCAAAAATTATGGGGAAAAATTATATTAAATTTTCTGGAGCTTATTGAAGCTTATTAAAACTTATTTCAACTGCTTATTTGCAAAAATAGCTTATTTTTCAATAAATGGGCCTTAATGAGCTAAATTAAAGGCCCGTTAGCGTTTAACGATCCGTGAGCTTTGAGACAAGTTGGGCTTATCCTTAGGCTCATTTTTAATATTCTAAAATCATGTCAAAAGAGCTTTTTGGTCCAGCTTATACGGATTGCTTAAAAAGAGCTTATTGGGCTTATAACCCAATTAGTATATTTATTAACTGTTTTGAAAATGGGGTGTGTCGCTTTACTTTGGCCAAATTAGAGGGACTAGATGAGCTTATCATTACAAAGTATAAACTTGAAACTTTTAGCTTGTAGCAAGAAGAAACAGATTGTGTAAAAATAATGGGTGGTTGTTAAGTCGGATTGAGTTTTACGGGGTCATTTTGGTTGCGACCTGAAGCTGTTTTCTAGTTGAAAAAGACAGAAAAATTCTAAGTGTTGGTGGTATATACGAGTTTGTCAATTTACTTTGGTCGATTTAGAGGGTCAAGACGTGAGTATTTTTACAAGTGATATATACGAAAGTGATAGCTAGCTAGGTGGTCTATTAGATTGTGTAAAAATATTGCATGCTTGTTAAGCTAAATTCCAAACTACACGCTCGTTCTTTAGGCTGCTGGAACGTTTTTGTATAAGTAAAAAGACTTAGAATATTTTCTAAGTATTTAGAGTTTTTGTACCGATTAAGCAAGGTTCTAAAATAGACTTGTTTGATGCATGTAACATAAAAATAAACGTGAAATATGTGTGCTACGTGACTCCTAGGCCTTCCAAGATAGAGGCTAGTCATGTTTTGTGTTCTACTTATTCATATGTATGCATGTATATATATAAAAATTATATACGTTCGACATGAGACAAAATATGATGCATGAGATGCAAACAACGATTTAAATGAAAATCAAGAGAGATATAGAAATGACTTACTACACCTCTAGGGTGGTAGAGAGTCGAGAGTGATGGAGGAAACACAAGAAATTCCCACGTTAACTTATTAACCCAAGGAATGATTTATAAAAATAAACTCGATGTACTTGATAAATTCCAAACGCAAGAATGGTTTGCTTCTGGTCTTTCAAGGGTTATTTTGAGAGAGTATTATAGTTAGTTTGGAGTGTCTTGAATGGAAAATTAAGGTGCGGAAGAAGGAGTACATATAGAAAGAATTTAGAACACGTATTGATTCAAATAATTCAAGGAACAATTGTAACTATGCAATGTCAGGGAATGAGGACTTCTTGGAATGAATCTTGATTATTATATCAATATAGAAGAGTGTGTGAGAGCTAGAAACAAGGAACTTGTCTTGGTGAGTAAACATGTATGTCGACTTGTACTTTTATATATATATATATATATGATTTGAGAAATCGTGTAATACTTGGTTATAGCTGATAAATCTTGATGTTTAAACATAAACTCGTCCTAGAAATATTATTTGGAACTCGTAGTAACAAACGGGAGTCAATATAAAGGGCTGAATAACACTAGAAATTTGGGCTAGTGTTTTTAGGCTGATGAGTAGTAACGTGATTTGGGCTGAGTAAATATAAAGGGCCCGTTTAGTATTAATTAGGATTAGTACATTTTAATTTAGGATTAGTGAAACGTTTATGTTTCGAATAACGTGTCGAGAATTGGTTTCGTCATTTCGTAAATTATATTATATTGTGACGACAATAAATTAATATAATAAGAAAAATTTCAAATTTTCTCGTAAAAATGGTGATTAAAATAATGACGGAGATTAATATATAATTAACCGTTATTAATTATATGGATTTTTGCAGTTCTCTACATTAACTTTTTATATGATCCGAACAAAGCCATTTTTGTATGTTTGACCGAGAATATAAAAAGGGAGGTGATTCGCACACCAAAGTTTTTGATTATTTCACCACTTTGTATAACATTGTAATGCACAGAGATCACACAGTACAACCCTTTAATGCACAAAATGTGGTGAAATAATCAAAAACTTTGGTGTGCGAATCACCTCCTATATAAAAATCAGGTGGGTCCCGCAATTTGTCAACCAACTAATCAAAATCATTCTCATGGCAAGATGGTAAATTGGTAACGTTCAGATTTTTAACTGTCGGAGAAGAGCCGTTGATGGAGTCTATATATATACCAGCAATACAACTAGCGTGGACGAATCAGGACATGCCACGTGGCATCTTGTTCGGCTAAGTTGGCGTATGTTATTTTTTGGACAAGAAGTGTAGCAGGGTCTGTTTTGTTATAGATGTAATAGTTAAGGGGGCTTTTTGTAATCTGTTTAGGATGCCAAAAGTGTAAATTGAGGTTTTATTTAAACCCTCTCAACCTCAACACAATACATCTTCTTCCTTTCTTTTATAAAATTCTCTCTAGTTTTATTTTTGTGTTTTGTTAGTTTAGGAATAGGAGTAGAAGTATTTACTTTTAAATTTATGTTTTAATTGCTTATGTTCTATAAAAGTCTACCATTTAATCTCTTTTTATTACATGTCTTTGCACTTTTGTTATAAATCTTTACAATCTCAAAGTCATTTTTTTACAAAGTCTTAAGCTTAAATCTTCTCCTCTTAACCCTCTTTTTATTTTGTCACTAAAAGTCTTTTTAAATCCATTTTTGTAAAAAGCTTTAGTTTTATCTCGTTTTTATTTGCTAAAAAAAATATAAAATATAAAAAAAAAGTAAGAAAATAAAATAATTATAATAATAATAATAATAAAATCGTATTTATTTTTGTTAATTTCTAGAATGTCTTTACATAAGTTTATAAATTTTATATATTTTAATTTAGCTTGAGTATTTTTTACTCCAAAAGGTTAACAATGGTGGGATCACCCCTCGACCCATGCACCCTAAGGTTGTCAACCGGACCTATCCCAAGGACCCGACCCTAGCCAATGAGTTTTAAAATATTTTTGTTTTCGTCCGTTTTGTGTTCTAATTTTAAAAAATCATTTTTTTTTTGCAAATTTAGTTTTATATTTTCTGCCGTTTCGTACCATTTTTTTATAGCTAGGATAAATTTTTTAATGTTTTAAATTTCGTTTGGTAATTTTTATGTATTTTTAAAGCAGTTTTAGTTATTAAATCGTTAAAAACATTTTCTTCAGTTTAAATTCTATTTTTATTTTGTAAATTTCTTTTTATTAAGGTTAAGTTGTGGTTAAATTTTCGGAATTTATGTCGAAGGTTTTATATTTATTTTAATTTTTATAAAATCTTTCAATTTTTAAAGTTTTATCGTATTGTTTTCACTGATCTATTTTAACTAAATTATTTATAAATCCTAAACCTTAATAACCAGCTTAGTTTACATAAAAAAGTAATCATTGTTTTAGTAACTTGGGTCATTTTTGATTTATTTATAGTTTTATAGATTATCTTTTATTTTTAATAATAGATTATGAGTTGTTATTGTTTCCTGGTCATACCGAGCTAATTTCCGGTTTTATCTTTTCCTTATCCTTTAATTTATTTCTTTTTATATTTATTGTCATGATTAGTTTAATTATTATATTGTTGCTTTGTTTATTGCTTTTAGCGTAGTTATGTTTATTAACGAGTAGATTTGCGTATATTTGTTTAAAAATGGGTGGTTAGGATTGCGGTTGGAAGTTTGTTGGTGATATTAGCATGTATTTTGGGTTACTTTATTGACTAACAGCGCAATTGTTGTATTTTCGTTGAACGCACCAAAATTATTTATAAAAACGAAAAGACTATACAAATCTAAATACAAAAGTATCTTGGCAAGTATTGATCTCCTGAGTCTCGTTTCGGAGGAGTGGTGAATCTGAGATTCGTTCGTCAAGTCAAGTCAATCCTGGAACGAAGATTTTGAAAGAAAAAATGAAATTGCTACAATACTTGAAAGCATAATTGAACATGAATCAGTAAAAGAGAGAAGTGGAAGTGGTTGAGAATTAACTTTGGGTCATGTCCATGCGGTAAATTATCTTCTTTTGATAGACTTTCCAAGGAAGTTTGTTGGTCCACCCAAATTGCCAAACCATTACATTTTTCAATACTCTTATTTGAAAGATGTAGTGGTTTGCCAATTTGGGTGGACCAAAAACTTCTTTGGAAAGTCTATCAACTGAATATAATTTACCATGTGGAGATAATCCAAAAATCTTATCCCCATTACGTTTAATTCCCAACCACTTCCACTTCTCTCTTTTGAATTCTGGATCATGTTCCATTATATTTTCATGTATTGTAGCAATTTCATTTTTTCTTTCTGCATCTCGTTGGCATATCCCTTCAATGCAAACTTGGGCTGCGGATATTAGATTGTCAATTTGCTAATTGAGAAGAAAAGATTAGCATAAAAAAGTATGGTGTTATTGACTCACTAACCTTCAACTACTATATTTGTTAGTGATACGAATGAATGATCAAGATTAAGATTAAAAAAAACGTTTGTAAATGAAACAGGCATCAAGTAAGAGTTGCAAGTAAACGTATATGTATATGTGTATTGTTTTGGTAGCAAAAATTCAGTTGCAGGTAACCTTATTCTAAACACAAATCGACTCTATTGTTAGGAATTTTTAACTAGAACAGACTTAAGTTTGCTGATTGTAATAGTTAAGTCTGTTAGTTATAGTTAAGTCTGCCAGTACAAAGTTAATTTTTGGCATAACTAGTTAGTATGTTTTAGTTAAGTCTGTTTATGAAAAACAGAATAGTATTGTTAGAGATATAATAAGAAAGGATATGCACACGTTTAGATATCTTAGGAGAAGATATGCATTATCCTTTCACACGTCTTGTAACATTAGGATTTCCTTGTTGAATAAAAGGAACTCTACGGCATTGTGTTAGATACACAAGTTCAATAGTAATTAATAGAAAATACGAAGTTAGTTTTATCGTTGTGTTCTTCATACTATTTGCGTTAAGATTCCGCATTAACATTCAAACGTTTATTGTTAAGAGTTTCTCATATAGTTAATTTAGATTTATTCAAGTTATCTATTGTCTTACAAAGGCTACTTAGATCCATTACTTTGGACCTACAAGTGGCATCAGAGCCTATAGAGGAACTCTGAGTTTGAAGAAACACAAAAACCACAAACATTCATTCACTCAAAATTCTCAAAAATGTCTAAACCTATTAATGATGTGTTCTATGACCATCAAAGTAATGATGAAGTCTCAAACCATGATGATGTCTCAGAAACCAGTCGGCCAAAACAACAACAACAAATCATTCCTGCAACAACCACCATCTCCAACATTAAACTCCCAATTATGAAGAAGGAGGAGTATGATATATGGGCTATGGAGATGGAACATTATCTGGAGTACATTGATAATGATGTCTGGAAGATTATTCAGAATGGAAATTCTAAGAAGATGATTTCAGTTGGAAAGGATGGTATTGTTAGAGTGCTTCCACCAGTCTCTGCTGCAGAGATTTATGTTGTGGAAAAGGAGAGGAAGGCAAGAACTATCTTGCTAATGGCTATTCCCAAGGAACATCTTTGAAGGTTTCATGGTATGGATGATGCTAAAAAAATTTGGGAAGCCGTCAGAACTAGATTTGGAGGTAATGCAAATTCAAAGAAGATGCAAAAGGTTGTTCTCAAACAACAGTTTGATTCATTTACTATAACCAGTTCTGAAGGGTTGGAAAAAGGCTATGATAGATTCCAACAACTCCTTTCATAGTTGGAAGCTCATGGTGCTGAAGTGTCCACTGAAGATGCTAACCACAAGTTTCTTAGATCTTTGCCTTTAGAATGGTCACATCTGGCAATGACTATGAGAACTAAACCAGATGTGGATACCTTGTCCATTGATGACTTGTACAATAACCTTAGGGTCTTTGAACTGGAAATCAAAGGGTATTCAAAACCATCTTCAAGTGCTCAAAATGTTGCTTTTGTCTCCCAAAGCAAGAGCAACACTAACAAGGTTAAATCTGCTAGCTACAGTACTTCTCCTTCAAAAAATGTGAAAGATAGAGAAGTCCCTGCTAGTTTTGCTGATGAAGTTATCTATTCTCTCTTTGCCAAGAAATTAGAATACTTGGACCTCCTTAATGAGGACCTTGAACAGATCAATGACATGGACATTGAAGAGATGGACATCAACTGGCAGATAGCAATGATTGCTATTAGGATGAAGAACTTCTACAAGAAGAATGGAAGCCCAATTAGATTTGATGGAAAGGCACCTGTTGGCTTTGACAAGAAGAAGCTTGAATGCTTCAAGTGCCACAACACTGGTCACTTTGCCAGGGAATGCACATCAAAAGTAACCCCTGATGGAAAGAAGAAGAGAGGCTCAGTCTATCAAGAACAAGAGACTGACAAGCAGGAGAAGAATCAGATGGGGTTGCTGACTGTGGATGATGGTGTAGTCAATTGGGGAGAGCACATTGAAGAAGAGGAAGAAACAAACCATGCTCTCATGGCTATCAACTCCAATACTGAGGTATCTTTGTATTCTAAGACTTGCATTGATTCATATAATAAACTTAAAACACTATGTGATGAGCAAATGAATTAGTTAGGTGAACAAGAAGCAAAAATACTTGCTTATAGTAATGTTGTTACAACATTAGAAGCTCAAATTACCACTCTTCAAAAACAGCAACTAACCTTAAATGAAAAACTTACATTTCAAGCTAATGAGATTTTTTAGAAGGATGAAAAACTTAAAAAGTATAGAAGAATTGGCATGAAAGCTTTAAAAGACAAGGAGCAACTTCAAAACATAGTTGACTCATGGAAAAGTTCTTCTAAAAACCTGTTTAAACTGGTAGAATCAGGTATGAGCTCAAACTGAAAAATTGGCTTAGGGTATGAAATAACATCAAATAGTGAGGTCTTAGGCTATGAGGAAGAAATAGAACGTACTGTGTTCGTTAGTAAAGATGAAGATTTTGTTGAAAAACCAATCTACAATAGATTTTCACAAACTGACAACTTTAAAGGAGTTCCACATCCATTAAATGGAGACTACACACCTAAACCACAAAAGGAATTTGATGAATCTTTGTATGTTTATGGTAAAAAGGGACCCCAGAAGCCTGAAACTAGTGTCTCAGATGAGAAATCCAGTGAATATTCTACCTGTCAATCTAATGACAGTGAAGGATCTATTGGAAATATCTCTGAGCAACCTGTTGATTTTGAGTCAGAACCTGTATAAGTACCAAAATGTCTAAACCAGTTGTGTCTACATCAAAACCTAAACCAGTTGAACCTAGTTGTGTCTCACACATAAAATCTCCTAGGCAACAAGTTAAAAGTGAAGAGACACCTAGAGTACATAGAGAGAATTGGAATGAGATTATGGAAAGAGAGCTAGGAGCAGGTTACTCTTTCACCAAGAAAAGGTGTTTTGTTTGTGGTAGCACTAGTCATCTAATTAAAGATTGTGATTTTCATGAGAAAAGAATGGCTAGAGAGTCTGAACTTAAGAAACACAGGGTTGTTAATACTGGTAATGGGATGGCTAAACCAGTGTGGACAAATGCAAACAGAGTCAATCATGCAAATCAATTTGTATCTGGACCAGTACTAATCAATATTGGCAGTCCATATGTTAATTCTGTTTAGTCCAAAATTAATACTGGTAGGCAAAATATTAATTCTGTTAAGCCTAAAGTCAATAGTGGTTATGTTAATGTTAATTCTGTTAGATCCAAACAACCAGTATCTACCAGTACAAGGTCACAGGTGAATAGATTAAATCAGAAAAGTAATTTTGTTACACCAAAATCACCTGTGAACAGACCCATTGTTAAAGATACAGCAAAATTGTCAAAATCTTATGTTGTAAAGGGAAATAGGGGAACTGCTGTTAAAGCCTTAGCATGTTGGACTTGGGATCCTTTTAAAAATGAACTTACATATAAATCCCAGAGCAACAGTGGATCATCTTCTTATAAGACATACAAATAGGGGTGGAAATGAGCCGAGCCGCTCGTAAAAAGCTCGGGATCGGATCGGCAAAAAGCTCGAATGAGCCGAGCCTAAACAAGCTCGAGCTCGAGCCCGAGCCTAAATTAAAGCTCGTTTAATAAACGAGCCCGAGCCCGAGCTTTATATACCAAGCTCGACTAGGCTCGCGAGCCTAAACGAGCTCTAGTATATTTTGTGTATGTATACATATATAATACATACAAACGTATATGTCTGTATTTTATAGTGATAAAATAATAGATAAAAGTGCAATTCTTATGGATAGCAAACGTATATGTCCCAAATAAATATTTCGTATGTTCTAAATTTTATCAATTTGTCAATGAGAATTCAAACATATATATATAAAAAAATGCAACGTTTCCTATTCTTGTTCCTATTTCCTATGTAACTTTCTAGAACCAAATTATAATTTATTAAAATTAGTTTAAGCCACATATTAGAGAGGACGGAGTGATAACATGAAAGTGGCCTTATTCCTATGTGGCAAAATATCAACGCCAAAACGCACGTTATAACCATTTCCTTACCCCGAGCGTTGGTCCAGCGTTGCTAGGGATGTTAACGCACTAACGTGCATTGTAACGTTGTGTTTATGTTTCCATTATGTGCAAAACGTCCCCTACAATTGCAACGGCTACTTTGAAGAGATAAAAAAAAATGCAACGGCTAGTTTTAAATGCAACGGCTAGTTTTCTTTATAAACTAAAACATATCCTTATATAAATCAACAACAACAAGAATTTTATACATTATTATCACAAGCAAAAAAAAATACAATGGATCCACATAATCCAACTTACGCCGCACACGTGAGCCTTTTCGATATCGAAGATGAAGCAGACGCTTTAGCAATCTTTGCCGCTTATGAGTACACGAGAATAGAAGAAGAAGAAGCCGAATCATCTCTCCAGTTGACCCGTAACCCAATTTCTCGTGAACGTGAGGTTGCGGAGGAGCGTTTGATGGCCGACTACTTTAATGAACATTGTAAGTATCCTACTAGAGACTTTCGTAGAAGATTTCGTATGAGCCGGGAACTATTTCTTCAAATAGTTTCCGCTATTGAATCATATACTTCCGATCCTCTTCCGGATAATTTTGCATACTTTTCCCAAGCACCCGATGTTACTGGTCGGATGAGTATTAGTGTTTTAATGAAATGCACTATGGCCATACGCCAATTGGTATATGGCACCTCACCGGATGCGTTCGATGAGTATTTGCAAATGAGTGCACGTACCGGACGTGATTGTCTAGATAATTTCAATAAGTGCATTATTGATTTGTTTAAGGGAGAGTTTTTAAGAAAACCAAATATGCATGATGTTCAAAACCTATATGCAAAACATGAGAAGGAACATGGTTTTCCGGGAATGCTTGGTAGCATCGACTGTATGCATTGGCAATGGAGAAATTGTCCGGTGTCATGGCAAGGGCAATACGTTAGTGGTCATAAAAAATACCCAACTATATTGCTTGAAGCTGTTGCGTCGCAGGATTTGTGGAT
>LBNU01028030.1:0-15369 GCA_014162995.1 Artemisia annua | reverse complement strand
GACAAATGCAAGACAGGTGGATTGATAGATGTGATAGGCGACGTCAAAAGGCAAAAGAAATCCGTGACAAAGATGTTCATGTTAGTCTCCAACTCAATCTTATGGAGCATATTTGGCGTAACCGTGAGGATTTTGAAGAAGAAGATGACAACTAGTTTTACTTATTTACTTATCATATTGTTCAATTCGTATTTTAATTCGTACTTTTATTATGTTTTTTTTTATTGTAATGTTTTTATTTCGTAATGTAATGTTTAAGTTTTATTAATAAAATGTTTGAATGTTTAATAATTGAATTTGTTGAGGGTAGAATTTGTAAATTTGTAAAAAGTGGTGTTATTTGGTGTTTACGACTCCCCATACTCTTAGTATTAGGCTTTCGAGTTTTGAGATTTGTCTTTTCAGTTCTTCTACCTACCGCCACCACTATTCTCTTTTCATTTATACCGGCTTCGATTCTCATATCCGATGCCACAGGTAACTTTGTTTCTTTGAAAGATTCAAAATGTGTTGGTTTTTATATAACATGGATTTGACTACCAACTGGTATATATCTTTAAGTATTAAATCATTATTTTGTTTAGAAAATTATTGATTGATGTTAATAAAAAAATGTTTATACCACTATTTGTTCGTTGAGAATGTTGAATATCACTGTATTATCTTAGGATTTTGGTTTAGTTAAGTAAGTGATGCCTGTTGTAGCTATTATTTCGGTAATGATCAAAACACTTTATGATGAAGTGTATATGCGCTTTCATTTGATTAGTTAGACTCTAATTATACCACATCACTTGTTTTAGGTACATTTTGGTTTGCAAAAAACATACTAATGCAACACGGAGGTGTAACAAATCCATTTAGTCCAATGCATGGTTCCACATTGAATCCGATAAATCCGTTGCAAACAGTAGTTGATGATCATTCATCACATTCTGGAAATGAGTACATTAATCTTGACGACGACACCGATGCTACTAACAATACTAATGGAGACACAAGTGGAAAAGATACTGAAAATTATAACGGCGTAGATGAAGTTCAACTAAAGCGGACTTTAAGCAAGTGACGCTTTCTGATGGAACAAAAAAAGTCGAGTGCATTCATTGCAAGACACGGTTGGCTTTTATTTCAACAGGAACTACAACAACATGGAATCGACACATGGAAAGGTGCTTGAAACGCAAACAATATCTTTGAACTCAACAATTGCTAAATTTCCAGCCTGTTGATGTAGATATAGGACTTTATAAGCCTTTGCCGTTTATTGCACCTGATGCGAAGTATGATGCTAATAAGATGAGAGAAGCAATAGCTAATTGGATAATGGTTGCTGAGCAACCGTTTAGTACCGTGGATGATGAGATGTTTGTATACATGATGAAGACGGCTAATCCATTGTTTGAGAGAATAAGTAGGCCTACAGCAAAGGCGGATTGCTTCAAGGTGTATGAGAATGAAAAGAAAAAATTGAAAGATCTAACGAATGTTGTCTCGAATATTAGTTTAACAACTGACTGCTGGAGGTCGTCTCATCAAAAGATTGAGTATATGGTCATAACAGGACACTTTATTGATCAGAATTGGAGGTTTGATTCATTCATTAATTTTACCTTTTAAGTTTATATGTGTTTCCTATAATTTTTCATATCTTAACCTTCTAATTATACTTGTCATAATAGATTGCAAAAACGCGTGTTAGGTTTTGTGCACGTTCCTCCTCGTACCGCACTTGATACAGCATATGGCATTTACAAATGTTTAAAGGAGTGGGAAATTGAAGGGAAGATCTTCTCCGTCTCTGTCGATAATGCCTCCTACAGTGACAAGGTGGTGAAACCTTTGAAAACTAATTTCTCTAGAGTAAAAAAACTTCTGTGTGTGTGATGGAAGGTTATTTCATGTTAGGTGTTGTGCGCATATCCTTAATCTCCTTGTTAAAGAGGGTCTTTCACATATTAATGATGCCATTGAAGAAGTTCGTGAAGCTGTGAAATATATTAATTATTCGGAAGCAAGGCGTCAAACATTTTCGAATGTTGCACATCAACTACAGATACATGATAGAAAGTTAATGCTTGATGTTCCAACAAGATGGAACTCAACATATGATATGTTGTCCTTAGCTCTTAACTTTAAAGATGTTTTCCCGAGGTATGTGTTTAATAAGAAAATAAATGTCTCACTATTTCAATTTTGGACGATGTATCTTCAGTAACTTTTACTTGTTTTCTCAGATATGCCGACTATGATCCACATTTTCACCACTTGCCTAGTGATAAGGATTGGGATAATGTGAAAGCTGTGTGTGAAGTCTTAAAGGTTTTCAAAGTATGCACGAATATTATCTCAGGCTCTGATTATCCTACTGCAAATCTATACCTTATGGAGGTGTCCAAGGTCAAAGAAATAATAGATAAAAGTGCAATATCCGACAATGATTTTATCTGTAAATTGGCAGAAGGAATGAAGGAGAAATTTGACAAGTATTGGGGGGAGTGCCACCTGCTTATGGTCATAGCCACAGTGCTAGATCCCAGGTTGAAATGTGGTACATTAAATTTTGCTATAAAAAGAAAAAATCTATCCGGATGTTGTAGTTGAAAACAATGCTCAAGAGGTCTCAAACGCACTTGATGATATGTTTAAAGAGTATGCGGAGATGCATGATGAAATGGTTCGGGAAGCTTCAAGTCATAAACGTGGATCTGTTGGAGGGAGCACCAACTCGAAGTCTAATGAAGAGTCACTTGGATCAGAATGGGAAGCATTTGGGGACTTTTATAAAGGCGTAGATGTTGAAAAATCTGAAAAGTCTGAACTTAAAATGTACTTGGAAGAAGGTCTACTAGAAGGACACGGGAGGCTGAAATTCAGTGCGTTAGAGTGGTGGAAAGTTCACCAATTGAAGTATCCTGTTTTGTCAAAGATGGCAAGGGATGTACTTGCAATTCCAGTTTCTACAGTTGCATCTGAGGCACCATTCAGTGCTGGTGGAAGGGTTATTGATCCATATCGATCTGCTTTGAAGTCTAACACAGTAGAAATGTTGCTTTGTGGAGGGGATTGGATTAGACAAAGTTATAGAATTAAAAAGAAAGTCAATGTACACCTCAAAAACTTGATCATATAGTATTATTTTATTGTGGACATAATCTAATATGATATTTGAGTGTTTAAAAGTATGCATCTTGCTTATTTGTAGAAGGACGATATACCAACTGAAGTTTTATTGCCAGACATGAAAAGAAGCTAACTGAAGGTATATATCTTATGACTCATCATTTTTTTTATCCTTCATTCTAGCCTGGTTTGAAGAGACTTAGTATTTGTAGTTTTGACGTGAAACAACAAAGCGTAATATTGCCAAATCTGATTTGACTTGTTGGTTCACATATAATAATCAAATCCCTTAAGTCCTTATTTGTAACTGCTTAGCTAAAAGAACAAATATACCAACTGAAGTTTTATGACTTTATAGATGACAATGCCTGAGATTGTTTTATTTGCGGGTTGAAAAACAATAGACTGTGTTATGAACTTCCAATTAATCAAGTAATTATTTCTTAACTAGAAAATGTAGGAAGTGCCAAATATAATTGGTAAATATACATCAAAGATAATATATGGTTCAAGTAGTGGGCTGATCTAAGAAACTAACAATTTTCAACATAATTTAATCTAATTTTGTTTTTGATTGTTATTAGTAAGTTGTTTGGAGCAGGGTGGGGAGATGTTGATTTTATGTGCTTTGATATTTGCTTTTATGAAGTGAAAATATAAGTTTAAACCTATACAACGAGAGTACCCTGTGCTTGTGTAATAATCTGTCCTCGTATATTTGCTTGTTGTCATCACTAACCGTTTTATATTTTTAACTTGTAGGGTGGCTGCTGCATCGGTTCCACTCATTTTCATGAGTTGTTTTGTGGTATCTTGTAGTCAAGAAGAATAAGAAGAATCTAATGCAGATGCAGATGCAGATGTCTCATGTGATCAAGTTAATATTTTGTTGGTCTACTAGAACTTTTGTTAGATCTTTTGATCATATGATACATGACATTCTTTTTGGTAATCACTAATCAACAATGGATGCTAATTTGCTATATTTTGTATGTATGGTTTTCAATGTTCTAAAAGGCGTGAGGCGTGGCTGTGCCGCCACAGCCACGCCTCAAGCCTTACGCGCCTTTGCGAAGCCTTGGCGTTTCTTAAGGCGTGCTTAAGGCGGCAACAAAATATTTATAAATTTATGTATTTATAATTTTATATCATTTTATAAGAGCAATTTCAAATACTAAAGCCCAAATCTCAAATAGCCAGGCCCAAATACGAGGCCCAAGTAGGAATTAAGTTTTGAAATTACGAGGCCCAAGAAAGAAATAACCAAAATACTTAGAAATTCAAGCCCAAATCCATAAATCCCATATGCTTCTAAAAATGACGCCACGCCTTACCAAAAAGGCGCGCCTTTGCACGCCTTTTCGCGCCTTATTCCACGCCTTTTCACACGACGCCTAGACCTCATGCCTTGGTCCATTTCGTGGCGCCGAGGCCACGCGACGCCTTGGCGCGCCTTTTAGAACACTGATGGTTTTACTTTGGTTTAAATTCCTTTGTGTTTATATTTCTTTACCGGTGGTGGGTTTTTTTTTTTTTTTTTTTTTTTTTTTTTTTTTTTTTTTTTTTTTTTTTTTTTTTTTTTTTTTTTTTTTTTTTTTTTTTNGAAGGGGTAAAAGTCTCGGGTGGGACTCGAACTTGAGACCTCCCATAGCCAAACCTCCCCTCCCCAAACCCCTAAGGAATTTTGGTGGCCAACTGAGCTAGCCCAGTTGGTTAATGTGCGGATTCACCTAATCAGATGACTAGGTTACTTGTTTTTTGTTATCGTGAAACTTAAAACCTTGTTTTTGACATATAAACGTAAGTCATGATATATGTGTCTAACCAGACTTACGAATTAACACAACTTTTTGATTTTTGACATTTGTTACAAATAACTTTTCTCTCATCATCAAAACATTTAAGTTAGCAACTTCTCTCGCAGGTTTAGAAGTCATTTTTGAAAAGTAACTTTTTTTCTTTCAACGAAACGCAATTTATATTATTCAATGATTTTCCGAACATTAATAGTTGGTTATTCAATGATAGAGACGAGTCAGACGACCTTAATTGTTGGTTATTTTCTTTTATTTTTTTATTATTATTTTTTTTTTGCAGGCAAGGAAAATATTTATTAAAACTTCAGAACCAAATACAACTAAGGTCCCAAGGTGGGAACAGAAAAGCAAATAAACCACAAAAGCAAGAGATACAATATTAAAAGGAAACAAGACATGGGCCAAACATCAGACACGAGCCATTCACGTGATTCCATCCGTCACTGCCTTCGGGTTTCGAGACCATTTACTCCAGTCAAAATTAACACGTTTGCACCGATTGGAGATCCATAGCAGCGACAAAATTTGGATTTGAGGGAATATGTCTTCATTTCTAATGCCTTGCTTGCGATCATTCAACGCATGAATGACGCGGTTTCTCCATTTCCAAATCGCCCATAGAGTAACTAGACAAACACCATGAAAGATCTTTGCCAATTCGCTATTCCCATCCATAGTATTATGATTACCACGATCTCTCATACCAACATCAACGTTCACCGGAGTTGGTATAGCCTACCAACTATAGCACTTAAACCAGACGTTCTTCACCTTGGGACAATTAAAAGTAATATGGTTGATGTCTTCCACCTCAGACTCACATAACGGACAAAGCAACGAATGGACATCAATACCTATCTTATCAAGATTTGAGAGATGAGGAATCCTATCGTTGATAACCCGCCAATTAAATATGTTAACTTTTCTTGGGACCCAACTATTCCAATCGAAAGATCGACCCAAACACCTACTTGAGAGAAGCTTATTATCTATCAGTTTCGACATGTAGTTAACGGAGTAAATACCATTAGAATTTAAAGACCAATTCCAGCTATCTTCTACACCAGGCATTAAGGAGAGACCATTTATGAGATTAAGCAAATCATTGAGCTCGTCAATCGTTCTGCCTCGAGGTTGTATGCGCCATGACCAACAACCCCCCCACTCACCATTAACGAGAACCCAACGGTCACAAATAAAACAATCACGATTAATATCAAGCGAAAAAAGACGAGGGAATCTGTTCATCAAACACGGACCATCATCAACCCAAACGTCCTTCCAAAACAAGATGTCACTTCCACTTTTCACTTTCCGAGAAAAGGAACTCCGAAATTGTATGCCGAGATCATCTATCATTGCACCAGCACTTACGGTATTTTGCCATATACCTTTCTTCAATCCGGGACCAGCCGTAATTGAGAAGCCCCCGTCAACCCCATGAAATTTACTAATAACTTTTCTCCATATAGCTTCTTTTTCCATGAGGAAACGCCAACGCCATTTTCCAAGAAGGCTTAAGTTTTTTGAACGAATACTACCAACACCTAAACCACCAAAATCACGATTTGCCATGATGTTTTTCCAACTAATCCAAACCATCCCTTTTTCATCATCTTTGAAACCCCAAAAAAATCTACTACGAATTTTTTCAAGTGAATCTATAACTTTTATAGGAGCTCGAAACAAGGAAAGATAATACAGAGGGAGAGATCCAAGTACCGATTTAGTTAAAGTGAGACGTCCACCAATAGATAAAAGCTTTGACTTCCAAGATGAGAGTCGAGAAGTCAACCGCGATGTCACTTCACCCCATGATTATGTTTTATGCATTGCTTTCCCTACTGGAAGCCCTAGGTACATAAAAGGAAGCCTCCCAGCTTTACAGTTTAAAATGTGGGCAAACATATCCACGTCACTTGGATTGGCCCCAACACCATAAATGCAGCTTTTGGCCAAGTTAACGCCTAAACCCGATGCTTCATTGAAGCACTTAAGGACATATATGAGGTTTCTTGCATTTGATAGAGACCATTCTCCAAAAATAAGTGCATCATCTGCATATTGAAGTAGAGATAAATTAGTGCCATCGTCTCTGAGATATAGGCCTTTATAAATGCCTTTGTCACAAGCCTCTAAGATCAAAACTTGTAGGGCCTCTGCAACGATAATGAATAAAAACGGGGATAGGGGGTCCCCTTGTCTAAGGCCCCTTTCCATGTGGAACTCCGGTGTAGGGGAACCGTTAACTAATACAGAGACAGAGGCTGAATGCAAGCATCCACTAATCCAAATCAGCCATTTTGAGCTAAATCCCATTTGCTTCATGATATCCAACAGAAAGTCCCAACGAACACTATCAAAAGCTTTAGCAAAATCGACTTTGAAAAGGAGAAGATTTAACCCCATCATATTAACGTAATCAATGATCTCATTTGCAACAAGAACCCCATCCAAGATTTGTCTTCCTTTTACGAAAGCGGTTTGATTTGGACTTACGATCTTCTGGATCACCCGTGCGAGTCTAGAAGCTAGAAGCTTTGCGATAACCTTATAGAAGCATCCGATTAAGCTAATCGACTTTGAAAAGGATAAGATTTAACCCCATCATATTAATTGTTGGTTATTCATTTTTTTGGGTTGTTCTTATGTGCATTATCATGGAAGTAGTTTTGCTACTTTCGGGTTCACCTTAAGGTAAAGTTATAATATGTCTATATTTCACTTTTTTCCATACTTCGCTCAGACAAGATCGAGTATTGTTGTTGTTTATATGCAGGTATTGTAACATCCGGAAAATTTCCTAAATCTATTTTACAAGCCAAAAGATTCTACTTTTCATTTTCCTTAGCTTTTGAGCTTCTTTGAATTTGTTTGGGTTTGAAAAACCGTGAACTACCCTATTTAATGTGAGCTTTATTCCTTTATCAAGTCGGCACAACATAGAAAACTCGAATCGTATGGCATTTGCCAAATTATATGAATTATTTTGTGTTTTGAGAAAATGTTAAAGTTTATACTTGATTTTATTGGAAAAATGATTTCGTGAACAATGGCGCAAGTTTCATAATTTTTCGAGTCCGTTTGCTACGTCATTTGAGCCCCGAATCATTTTCGTGGGAAGTTTAACTCGTTAGCAAATTTGGTCCCTCGTTTTATTTTCATTTTGTACCCTCACTTTTGAATTTTCATTCTCGGTCCCTCCCATTTTAATATATAAACCTTATTTTATTTATTTTAATCATTTATACATAATAAAACACACACACATAACACACCTTTTTCTCTCATCTCCCTCTCTCTCTCTAACCCTCACCGCCGGCCACCCTTTATCCGGCCACACTAGCAGATTCCGGTCACCGGAAAATTTTTTCCGGCGAAGACCTTTTCTTCTCCAAATCAATAGATCCATATATTTACAACCCTTCTGGAGCTTGTTAGCTCTCAAATCTCCGTGTAACACCATCCACGCGCCGCCACGACCGCCTGCCATCACCCCCGAGAGCCACCACCTTCCCACCATCATTTCTCTCGACGGTAAACCACCCCACGCGCTTCTCTTTTCACCCTTTTCTTTTATATACGAAACCCTAGTTTCGTTAAAAAACTTTTATAAAATGTTTTTGCTTCTAAATCTTTTACTAAAACTATTTTGTAAATGTTTTAAGCTAAAGATCGTGTGGACTCGTTTGTTTTCTTGTGACTCGGCCGCGACTCAGTTGACTCACTGAGTCAACTAATTTGACTCGGTGAGATTTTTGATGTTTTGTTGTTGTTTAGACTAGAAATGACAAGAGAGTATTTTTTTGTGTTTTAGATTGTTGTTCGAGGGTCCGTTTGGGTTTGCTGCTCTCGGCAGTGGCCTCACCACACCACCGAGTCCATTCGCGACTCGTGTGGTGGTGTGGGTGAGATTATTGGTATTTTTGTTGTTGATTTTGTGGCTAGGTTTTGGATAGATAGATTTGAGGTTGTGTTTGGATTCGATTGTGGTTAGGCCGAGGGTTTAGGACTCGGATTTGGATGGATTTGGACTTGGAGATGTTGTGTTGTGTTGCTAGTAGTGTTGTTGTTTGTGTTGTGTTTGCGATAGGTTACTTGGTCTCGGGTTTGAGCCGAGAGGCTCACGGTTTGATTGATATCGAGCCGCGACTCGTCTCGAGTCACGACGGAGACATTTATTATTTTGGTTACGTTTGTTTGTTTAGTTATGTTTTTGATACGGTTTCGGCAACTAATTTTGATTTGGGATAACTTGGCAAATTATATAAAATGAAACTAATAAATATGAAACAATAAAAAGGAGTTGATTATAGGTAAGAGGTTGTTGCAACACTTGGACTTGGATCCGGATTACTATACTGTGACGTTATTTGTGATAGACAAGGATTGGACGCATTGGATTTGCGAGTTGGTTATTTAGACGTTATGGACCCTTTGGTACTAACGATACGAAATGGTCGATAAACAACTAATGTGAACGTGAATAATGTGTCCAATTATATATTAAACTTGTGAAATTTAGAGATATAATAGGATATATTCGAGAGTCGTCGACTCGGGAAACGTTCGATAAACGGGCAGGTCATGCCAAAAATTTTATTAAATATTTTATAAACTTAATCTTATACCAATGCTCTAAAATCATTTTCAAGGCTTATACGATTTGACATTTTATCATCTATTTTGGGAAAAACGGGTAAATGCCGAAACTATCCGTCAACGTTTTCTTATGTTTGTTTTATCTTATATCTTCTATCCTTTTAATCTTTTTCCCTTCTCGTTTATTCTTTCATTGTGGTTTCTATTTGTTTTAGCGTGAGTTATTACTTGACTATACATTTTACGACTTTGATGAGACGAAAAGTGTTACGCTTTTAGGGGGTCATTTAAGCCCTAATTCGTATAAATGTGATCAAATATTGCCCTAAATCGTTCCTTTTGTCATTTTAGGTACTTTTGAGAGGAATTTTGGAAAACATGCATATTCGGACGTTTTTTGTAACACCCCCAAAATTTGGTACAGCGGAAGACTATTCAAGCTTTCGGGGTGCTACGGGGATTGGTATCCAACACAAGTCATAATAGAACGAGATAAAGTAAACATAAGTAAAACACATCCAAACGGGGTTTTAAGTTTACATTCATCCCAGGTTTACCAAAGTAAGGCCCAAAAGAGATAAAAGTAGGTCCCCAAATACATATCAGAGTTGTTAGAAAATAGATCCTTAAACCAGATTGCCGTACCAAGCCTTCCAAACGTGCATCTTCCTTCAATCTTCAATTACCTGAGAAAACGCGCTAAAGTCACTTTCGCTGGTGAGGATAATAGGTTTAAATTCATAATTCAACAAGTGGACATATACGCAAAAACGGCTGCTAGCTAGACTAGGCCTCAAAACAAAACCTGCGGATAACCTCCGCTCCATCATAATCACCCGGATAACCTCCGCTTACCACTCATAACCCTATAGGGTGCACCACTATAGCCAAAAATTAATATCATCCTAAGGGAGCATGCTACGACCCTTGAGATTCAAAATAATCATCCTAAAGGAGCCATTGCTACGACTTTAGGGGATTCACCAAATCAAAATCGTATTGTATGTAACCTGCCGTACCCATCATACCCTATTAGGTGCACATATAGCCAAAAATAATATCATCCTAAGGGAGCCATGCTACGACCTTAGAGATTCACCACAATATATCATCCTTAAACGGGAGCCATTGCTACGACTTTAGGGATTCACCAAATCAAAAATCTATCTGTATGCGTTAAGGATACGACATTACCCACATGCGTAAGGATACGACATGCCTCAGCTTACCTATCTAATTAGGCCTCGGCCCTCTAGTTCTATAGCATAGCAAGTTTTAAAGAAAGAACAAGCGATAATAGTCCACATAAAAACAATTTGCACGTTTCTCACCCCAATTATTGGAAAACAAAGTTAAGAGTAAAAGTGGGCTATGACTCACCTCAGTCCAGAAATTCAGCCAAAAGAAATCGTAGTTAAGATGATCACAATCAAAAGACAGCAACTATGGACTCAGCACTTTCCTAACAAATATAACTCGTTCAGATCATTTACTCAAAATCCAAATATTTCCCAATCCCGACGTATTCATTTTACTTTCCAAAATCCATTTTTCGGTATCGTTAGTATCGAGTTTGGTGTTTGGTATCCGATACGGTGTAGGGTTGACACAACTCAAATAGGAAGTCAGCACATAAAAGATATGACATAACTCTACGGGGTTTAATATTGCCTAATATATTATATTACAATAAATTACCGAAGTCTACCAAATCCGTCGAATTGATACCCTTCCCTTAATTTATTTTACTTTAACATATTATTCCATGATTACACCCCAAAGTACCTTAAAACACATACCACATAATGTACTACGTGGTAAGCTTTTTGGGTCTACTTAAGTTCTCGTTAAAATTAATTTAAGGGATTAGATTTCCGAAGGGAACTTATCGAATTTGATTCACATGATCGATAAGGAATAACTTCTTAATGGGTAGTTTTTATCTCGAGCTTATTAATCCCCAAACTCCGGTTTACTTGTACGATTTCCATAATGGCGGTCGTTCAGGAATTTATTAATATTAGGCCTATATCGTATAACCGTAGGTTATCGTCATTACTTTTTATGGTGTGATTACTTCAAAAGTTTTGTTGCCGTTGTTGGTTTACACTCCGTCGATACACCGTTATTGTATAAATAGGTATAAATAAGTATATTTAAGCGGGTTATTATGCTGCTACAGTCGCACAATAACTTGGATCTTTTTCTCAGAAAGATCATCAATGCGAAATAATAAGTTGTGGTGTGAGTTGGATTTAAGTGCCTATATTGATTAATTGGTAGTCTAATATGATACTCGCTAACGTGTCGGTTTTTATTTCAATGTCAATTAATAATACGTATAGTACAATCGTTGTGGATTAAGTGGTTTCGTATGGTCTTAAATGTTTTGATTTTCATTAGGCTTGTAGAATACAGATTCTTAATTAAATTATACCAGAGTTTCTGACTTTTGTTAGATTTCTGGTTGAGGTGAATAATTAGTACTTACATATTTTTTTAATAGTCTTTTAAATATGGTGTTGTAGTCTGTTTACTCGTTACTAATTTACTGTTCTTATATCTTGTGGTCTTTATTTTATAGTTGTTTTTTCTATTTATAATACCTATTGATGTGTATGGACTATTACGAGCGATAGTGCTGATATTATTTTATATAGTTATACCGCCTGACGATTTATGTCGTTTCTATTAGCATGTGGGTATTGTACGTTCTTACGATATAAGATAAGTTTTGATGTTTGGTGATCTTAAGTAGTTGCATGTCATTTAGGATATTATTTGGTGATATTAGGTGTAGATGGCTCTTTAGGAGTATGTTATTATATTTTGGATATGTGTATTAAGGGTTATGATGTGTAGGGTTCATAGATAGATTTTGGGATTTGGTGTATCATTAAGTGATAGATGGTCTTTAGGTTTGATATATTTTTGGTGAATATCTAGGTACGTTTGCAATGGGTCATTAGGTAGATTAATTATTAGCTATGGTTATAGTTGAATTTTTTAGGTTTTAGATGGTAGGAAGGTTTAGGGTTGATATATGATGGAGAGGATTAGCGGTTTTGTTTTGAGGATAGTTATGACTAGATAAGGTTTTATGCGTTAATATGTATTGTTGAATTATGATTATAATAATCTTAATACTATATATAAGGAAGATGATTTATAGGTTTTATTCAGATAATAGATTGAGGAAATGGTTTGGATGGCTTGTGATACTAGGCATTGGTTAAGATTATTATATCTATAACCTTAGATTAATGTATTTGGTATCATTTATCATTTCTTTTGGGTACTTTTGGTTATAATATGGTATATATAATGGAATGTAAATTAAAAATACGTTTTGGATGTGTTTTTATTATTATGTTTACTTTTATCTTGATTTATTATGAATTTTTGAATCATTATCGTAGGAAGTTGATGTACTTCCTATGTCCAAATTTGTGGTTACATGTTACCGATCTATGCCCTGTGTTATTCGTACAGCGTCGGTCGACCAGGAGGCTCGCGTAGATCTCCCGTTGTGATGTTACGTTAGGGAGACCGAATGGTGAGGTTCGTGTTCTGGGTGTTTGACGTACTCTGGATTAAGAGGGTAAAGTTCTCCGTAGTATAGTAGTATTCATACGGTAGTTTTTTCCACGGTCTTCCATTGCGAGTTATAAAATATCGATCAGTAGTCACAAGTCGGTAACATACTCACTGTCTAATCGAGAAATCGATATGTCAAATCCAAATGAAAGTTTAAGAGGCATGGTATTATGAAAATGAAAAGGGTAGAAGCTAGAAAGTTCAAGGTGGTGACCTCGACACTTCGTCAAGATGTCCAACAAATGAATACTAAAGTAACGATTTGAGGTTATTAGTTTCAACAGAGCCCAACGTCAAATCCCAAAACCTATGCTCTACTTTCTACATCATGACAAGCCACCGGATGGACCTAACTACTGTTAACTCGCTCCATACTAGGTCTTGATCTGCTCGTCTTTTTAGATGCCGATGGTACTACAGAACTTCCAGTTTATTATAACTTCCTTTTTTTTGCTAAACAAAATTTGTTTAGGAATATAACACCTGACTGTTAATAATGAGTTCTGAAGTGAGGCAGGCTAAGGAATCGCAATACCATATATATACCTACTGGCGTCGGTTACCAATTCGAATTCCTAAGATCTAAGTGGCTCCACAAATGATGCTCATATGGGTTCAAATCTTGCAAGAACCACAACGATCATAAACTCAAGATGTTCCACGATTGTTTTGGTCCTGTTCAGCTATGTATGGATTGATCCTGTACCAAGAAATTTCATCCATAGTGTGTACCCTATGAGGTAGGGTTCTAGTCTAGGTTCAATGTAACCTAAGATAACACACACATCTCAATGTATACCTAAACTTCCACAATTCAATCACATAAAATGATACAGAAATATATAGTAATACCAAGCTACAATCCTAGTAACCTCAAAGATGTACTCTGGACCAAGGTCATCCTTATGATCTCTCCATAACTGACGTCTCTATAGGGTATCTAGTCACACCTGTGAACCTAATGTTCGGTCTTAGTTCTGGTCTTAAGTTACCATCGAAGCTTATCCCCATAAATACTCACAACAATCAGCGATTGTTGCGAACCTAGTTAATTAATAAAACCGTAAGCACCCAATAACACAGACGTCAAACTACCAGCACTCCCAACGATACCAAAACTTTTCAATTATTTATGTGTTTACTACAAACATCATTTTTCCTAGTGGATCTGATGTACGTGATTTCGGGCAAACCCATCAAAATCAGTTAATCAAGTGTTACCCAATGGAGGTTTAGAACCTTCACGTGGGGTTACGGAAGGTACAATCCTCGGTACTCATAGACGACAGATAACTAACCTATTTTGACCCTCTAAGACTCTAAAATCTTCTAAAATTCACAACGTAGAAAATATAATACGTGTAACTTTAAAGGGACTGGGTCTGGTAGATTGGTGTGTGATAAACCGGCGGCCTAATATCTTCCAACATGCCATAAAATACATAATTCACAACGAAGTCGGATGGACTGGTGGTGATGTGGTGATAAGAGCGAGGGTTGGGGTTCGTTTCGTGAGCGCTGGTAGGTTGGTGGAGAACTACACATAAAGGAAGAGTGCCGTGATGGTAGAAGCATTAATTTCAGGTAAGGATGTTATATTTGTTTGGTCTGTTAGAGGTTTTTAGTTGAAGCAACAAGGATTCCGTTGTCTGCGTTGAGTCCAGGGTGGTGGGGTATGGCACAAGAAGTGAGTCGGGTAGGTGGCGGATCTTTGGTATTTTACAGTCTTGTTTAGGTGTTATCTTGTATGTATAGAGAGAAGTGACGAATTTTGTGAAAGTTTTTTAAAGGGTGAATAGATGGGTGTTGTGTGTGTTGTGTCGTTATGTAATGTGGGAACCAGAAGAACGACGATAGGAAACCAAATTGTGAGATTGTAATAGGGATATGGCGCTTTTTTAATATTCGTACGTAGAGATGATGTGGAGGTGTGATGGTATATTTGGGGATAGGTGATGGAATAAATAAATAATAATAATGAATACAGTAATTTGGATTAATGGTAGTTATAAATAGGAAGATATATTGAATGAAAGTTATTAATAAATAATTGAATATAATAAAATTATAAGTGAAATTATATTTGATATATGAGAGAGTAGTTAAAATGGTTATTGAATGAATAATTATCGATAAGGTGAGAATATATGAGTATTATATAGTAGGTAGATGATAGCGAGTTTTGTACATAAGTAATAATAATTTGGATAATAATAATAAATTTAATAAA
>LBNU01028029.1:0-16598 GCA_014162995.1 Artemisia annua | reverse complement strand
GCTGACAATTTGCCAAAAATTGTATGGTATTCGACTCACCATATCTCTGGTAATGAAGAGTTGACTAGCCCACAAGGCTATGGCTTGTGGTAAAGGCAGTAGAAAAACCATAATTGGTAATCAACTCACCAAGATGATAACTGTATTCTATCAAAGAGTTGGCTAGTCCAAAAGCAAACGGCTTTTGGTAAAGACAAATCAAATCTGTTAATAGCTGATGGTTTGCTAAAAATCATTTGGTTATCAATGTACCATAGTATCATACTGAAACATTGGCTACTCCAGAAGTAATGGTATCTGGTAAAGAGACATCAAATCCATTAAATTTTCAAAACGGGTTGTTCTTTTCGTTACTTCACATGATCGGATTGCTAGGGACTAGCAATTGCTTAGTGTGGGGGATTTGATATGTGTCATTTTACACATGTCTTTTCTTCCATTTTCCGAACCAAAACAACCAAAAACACTTACAAACGATCAAATAAAGTCACAAATATCCTTGGAGTGTGTTTTTACGTGTTTCAGGTACAAAGGATTGAAAACAGACGAAAAACGAGCAAAATATAAAGAATTGTCAAATTCAGTCCCTGAATTATCAAGAGTTGTCAGAATTAGTCCCTGGAGAGAATTGTATGAAGAAAATTCAACCAAAGTCCTCCAAAAATCCTCAAATGACAAGATTAATCCTTGGAATAAGTTTGGAAAGTTGGCAGTATTGGCCCCTCAGATTTCAGAGTTTACATAAATGGTCCTTGCTTATATTTATCTAAACCCAATGGACCCTTTATCCTAAAATAAACAACCCATAACTTAATCCTAAACCCAATACCCCTAACACTTCTGCCTAGGCCCAATTCCCACCAGCCCAATCCCACCTTTAATAAAGCTCGGTCAAATGGTCAATCCCAGGGTCAAACCTGGTCAAATCCCCCTTCCCCCTCACTCCCCGTTTTACCCAGTGAGCTAAACCCACCACCATAGCCAACCTGTAAACACTCCACCTTTCCCCCTACTTCCTCAAAAGCAACCCACTAACACCATTCCTAACCCCTCACAACCTTATACCTACCCCTTGCCACCTTGGCAATCCAAACCCACACATGAACCTTTTCCCTCGAAAACAGAAATCAAGGGTGTGATCACTGAAACTTTTATCTAACGGTTGGGATTTGCTCAGAGGGTCATAAGGACTGTTTTTGGACTATTCTCTCTCAGAAAAGAAGCACAAAGGAGGGGTTTGCCCTAATTTTTAGTTTCCTATAAATAGGACTTATGTAAGCCTTCCAAAGGCATGTCTTAATTTATATAGTTTTAGTTAGTAATTTAGTTTTAAATATGTAATCTGTTTCCCAAATTTAATATAAATTTTCAGTTTCATATTCCAAGCNACATCTTTGTTGAGTAGATCTTCACGGTTGAAAAGTTCTGACGACTCCTTGTAGATGTTGGTATGAGCATGTGGAACTTGAGTGATGGTGGTGAACATGGTAAGTTTGGTATGTTGAGCTGCATAAAACTTGGTTAGTAATAAACATACCGGCACTTACAAGTTCGGACTTCGAGATCGCCAACAGCATAGTGTGAAGACTTTCTCTAATCCTTACCAAGGCCGTTCCTAATCGGATGCCTTCGAAAGGGCTTTCACTGACATACCGAAGTACACCAACGATTAGGTGAGTCGCTGGAGAACACCCCACGACTGTAGACCTTTTGGAACACCACCATAAACACTAAGCGTAATCCACAAGAGATTACCGAAGTGACCTGCTGTCAGGGCTGTTTGATGTTGACCCTGGCAGGAGTTTCCACTCAATCACTGGGAAATACTTATGTATATTCCCTCATAAGTGTTCTTGGCAGATTGCTAAGATCTGCGTAGGACTCAAAATATTACAACTGGTGTCCTTAATGTTGAACAACCAGTGTAGAAGTATCAAGTGTTCCTATGAGATCTTTTGATGCATCTCTTGGCTCTAGACTCGATAAGTGCAATTTGGTTATCTTATGCGAAGACTAGGGAGGGGTCTCCTGTTTCAATATCAACTAGCTCTAAGAGACAAGTCGATAGTTTACACCGGTTTCCCGTGAGAATGAAACAAGCTCTTTTGACAGAACTTGAGTGGCTGGAAGGTTTAGTGCAGTGCGTCACTGGGTCTATGACGTCTTTTCTTCAATACCGACGTTACCTTGGTAACAATCAGTAGCATAAGAATTGAACCCGGTTTCTGCCCTAAAGTTGAATAATCGGAGGGCTATTTCTTTTCACCCTTTCTCATTTCATTTCTTTTTAATTCTTCAACCCCTTCAGTGCTTACCGAGACTTCATCACTAGAACCTTGTTGGGTTTGTTCCAGTCTTAGCTCAATCTAAGTCGGCACTCTTCCCTTTCTCACTTTTCTCCTTTTTTCAATCATTCCTAAGGACTTCTAATCTATCTATTGGATTGTCCCAAGTAAGATTCCTCCAGTTCTGGTGGATCATGGGAGCATATACCTAACCTTACCATCCTTATAACTCCATGCATTTAAAAATAAAGTGGTCGGTCTTTTGGTATCTTTCCACAATCGCCATATAACCAAATCATTGAAAATTCTCTCAAAGTGTTTATGATTAAGAAACTCGTTTTGTTAACACTTTGAGAGTTTTAACATTTTTTCAAATGCTCCCCCTTAACATGTGCTCATAGGTTAAAGATAGAAATTTGCACATGTCGGGGTGAGTTGCACTTATTTGAATTGATCTACTCTTAATAGACATATACCTTAGGGACACGTTTACGTTGCTTAGTTAAAGGGATCCATTATCAGCTTTTAGGTGATAACTAGCCCTAATAACTAACTTGAAGTTGTTAACATTCCTTAAAAAGGAAGTTAGACCCGTCAAAGTATACATCTAAAAAGAGTTTCTCGAAACGGTACTTTCTAATTAGACCAGTCCTCTTCGAGACACGTTTACATCACTGGTAAACCAGCTTGAAATTATTACCCGGCCAGGACTAGTCTTTTCGATTCACGACTTTTCAAGTTTCGTCAATTCATGAGTCAAATTCTGAGTCATAATCAATTCGCAGTTTCTACTTATTATTGTAAAAATATGCGAAAGACTCTTAGCCACTTGCTCCCCCTCAATATGTGCGCATTGATTGAATCAATTTGAAAGTTTTTAAAACTTTGGCACATACGGGTGAGCTTTCATTCAAGATCATTTAATAATCATTTTTTAATCACTTGCTCCCCCTCAATATGTGCTTTGGTTAAAATTCAAAATCTTTAAAATTTTAGCACATACGGGAGGGCGAACCTTTTAAGTCCAAAACATCTTTTTAAGTCCAAAAACATCACTTTTAAATCAGATTTCATATTTAAATCACATTCTCTCCCCCGATCATAAAATTTCAAATCTTTTGAGATTTTGTGATCCCAATTGATTTAAAAGATTTTTGAAGAAATTTTGGAAAGAAATATGATAAAAGTTTAAACGTTTACTGATTTAGAGACACTTTTTGAATTTCACTGCTGCTGGTGCACAAAGTTTTTAAAGGTGCAAAAATTTTGAGCAAATACGCTCCCCCTCAATTAATGGCCCGTTTTCAATTTTAACGTTTAATAGCCATTAATGTGAGCGGTAATGTATTTGAGAAAATTTAAGTCCGATGGACACCTTGTGCACCACAAAATCTCTTTTGAAGAATTTTAGAAGAAAGAGATTTTTGGAAAAGAAGACTTCTCTTCTTTTACTAGAAAGGTTGCACTGAAGCGTACAACTTTTCGGATAATCCGCACACAGTGAAAAACATGGTGACGTGTTTTCCACGGATTTTGAAAACCGGGTTGCTATCTGAAGTAATAGCAAACCATAATTTTAAGAACGGGTTGCAGTCTGAAATAACTGCAAGCCATATAGGCATGTTTTGAAAACATTTTGAACTTCTGACGATGCCAGAGGACATGCCTAAGAAACAAACTATTTTTGGTATTTTTGAGTTTTTCTGATTTTTATGGGTTTTTATAGGTTTTATATTTTTGTATTTTTCTTTTCTGGGTTTTATAATATATAAAAAGATATTTGAAGCGAATCCATTACTCCTCATTCACCTCCTGAAGACTTTTGAGTGATACTGGCATGAGACTTTCCAAACCAAGTTGCTAGAGAGTAAATTGAAACCGTTCTCCAAGAAGTGCCTTAGTGAAGAAATCTGCCAGCTGAAACTCTGTCCTTGCGAAGTGAAGTTCCACCACACCACTGGGGAACTTTAGATGATAACCCTTAGCAGCAACCATTGCCTTGTATTTAGAACGTCATCATGCTCATCAGATCTCACTTTCAGAATCCATCTAAGAGTAATAATCATTGCACAGTCTGGAGATGGTGCCAATTCCCATACCAAAGTTGATAGAATTCATGTCTTTCTTCTTGTATCTCATTAAACCAACATTCGTCTGATATGACAATCTTAAAATCTTTAGGCTCGACTTTGGATAGTATGGAATTATAGAAGCACCGAAAGGCATGTGCGTTTAGATCACTACGTGTGGACACCGGTTGAGAAGGATTCCCATTATAGTGATGATCATGTGGTTATAGGTAGGAAACTGATGTGCTAGTGTTAAGATCTCCTGAAGAAGAAGCCTTAGATGAAGATTCAGGAGTAAATGTGTTTAAGAACGGAGCAACACCAGGTGGAGCAGATGGATTTACTTCAAACGATTCGTCGACTGCAGTACCTTGATGTACGGAAGGAGATTGTATGTATGATGAAGTTGATGAATGACTTGCTGATGGAGCGTCTTGACCCATTGAAGTAGAACAAAATGGACCATTTTGATCATTTGGAACATGAGCTGCGATGGCTGGTGGTACCGGTGTATCACCTTTTGGCGGCTCGAAACATTCATCAACCATTAGATTAGCCAAGATCTCCAAATCCTATCGGTAGAAGGTACATAAGGTACATGCAGGAGTGGTAAACTGTACAAAACCTGAATAAATTGATCCAGGTGTCAAAGGTAAAGTGCGGGTCCTGAACTGACGTGTACAGAAGCCATTTGCTCAGAAGCTCATAGAATGTGATGTGAACGGATTCCAAGACTTGTCGGGTTTGTAAGTAGTAGATTCGGTATCCCTTATGATCTGTAGCACCGGAGACATAATCTCCATACCCCATACGTGTGTCAACCTGGTAGTTCCCGAATCTAACTATCCCGATAAACTCATTCATGAAATTCTTGAGCCCTGAGCAATTACTGATTGGTTTAAGAAGATGTTGACATGAGTACTAAACACAGAGAATTAGTCGGTACATTGAAGAAGACAGTAATCAACACTTCTTAAACTTTCACCACCAAAGCTTTTGAGGTTCCTGAAGCTGTAGATGCCATGAAATAATCTTAAGCAGGATTTTACTACTCTTGTGACTTAAACCGAGAGATCGATTCTCTCCCGGGATTTTACTAAAGTCAACAAAAGAAACCGAAAGATGTGATATGTGATTAAGACTTAGAGGGAGGATAAGTCACAATTAGCACAAAGTATCAAGTCGTGACGAGTCAAGTCACAATTGATCCGATCATAATAAGTCAAGTTGTAAATATTAAACTCACAACGTCAAATTACAATCAGACTAATCGAAACGAGTCAAGTCACAACAATTCACCAAGCACGGGTTGATAACAAATCACTAGGCGCTCACATCTAAGTTAATCACTAGGCACCACCAAATTGTCGAATCTTGGCCTCCTCAACGTTAAGCTTTGGTAGTTTTCATTAAAACAGACAATCATCATCATGAGACCACTTCTCAATGCAGTAGAAGTGACGCAAAAAGTCTCATTGTATGAAGACCGAAGAAAAACCCGAAGAACAACGATAACACCGAAGTAACAAGATAGAACATGGATTTTCTCTGCGGTTATCACTCCGGAATAAATATTTAAGCTCTACCACATGACCTTGTTGTGCGTCCTCAATGTACACATTACTCAACGGTTTTTGAACAATTGTCTATTCAGGGGATTATTAGATCGACATCTTCATTTTTCCAAGTGCATTCTAGTTATCTCTCACATCTTATCGAAATCCGCACACCATTGTGTATATGAAACATTAACCAGAAGCACTTTATCATAAAACATATCAGCACGTTGCGAAGATGTCGATAAGCAATATCATCTCACGATCCTAATATTCTTCCCACATTACTTCCTGCTGAAAATTGAAGTAACGAATCACAAGTTGTCAAGAGACCGCTTCCCCACCGTTGTTGGAATAATACACAAGATAATAAGTTAAAACATTGATTGTTTCTGCAGTTGTGACATTTGTCTTCTCAGAAGTCACTTATCTGACAAGTGTACAGCTTATCATATGTACTCGTTGTGCGTTCAGATGTATGTCTCCTTCTCCCTTGCTGGATTTGAAACTTCAAAATCGGCAACACATTATACTCAAGATCATGAGAGAAGAACACTTTTGGACTTAAACGTATTTGGTGAGAATCAATTGCAAAGAAAAACTCTTTTATGACTATCTTATCAACCCTTATGAAAAATCGGCTATTGCTAAGACCACTTTGTGAAGTAAACCCGATATTCCCAATTTGAAGATGAAGTAGAATTCCCCGTTTTTGTGACTAAAACTTGCACCATTGTATGACAAAGAGCGGTGTAGAGACTTCATGCATCGAATCCCTAAGCACTTTATACTCTTCAACCATCCAACCATCAAGTATAAGACGTACATCACCTCTTGAATACCGACAACTTCGTGTGAGTTGTGACACTGAATGTGATAGTTATTTTGTGGCAATAGAAGAGAATATTTACCAAAATAACTAGATACCCAAGTCATCGTCAATGTAGAGATCAAAGGCTCGAACAAGGATCCCGAAGATACTAAGTACACATACCCGTAAAGTTTCACTTCAATCTCAAATAAACAATACCAAGTAAACACTTGTGATCACTTAACATTCCATTTCCAAAATATTAGCCGACATTTTCTTTACGTTCTTGTAGTTAATTTATAGAGTGCACATTAGAAGGAACAACAATCCGTGAAGAAGGGGATTCTTCAGAGTCCGGTTTTGGGAAAGGAATACCAGAAGACGGATTATTATTCATGTGCAGCTGCATTATCATGATAGTCATCATCAACACCTTGAAGAATAACTGGAGATTGGGTTTCGTGAGTATTCTGAGAAATACTTCAAACTAGTGCATCTTGCTCAATTGAGATGGAAGAAGATGAACCAAGAGCCAACAGAAACCGAAGAAGGAGCTTCAGAAACTAGATGTTCACCATTTGTTGAAGCTTGGAAGTATACATCAAACATAAATCCCAGTCATTCTTAGTAAATGGAGCATTAGGTGTCTGAGGAGAGTCGAATGACCATTCTTCAAGCATCAATCATCATGTAGTAAGTGAATAAAAATACACTCAATCATGTAGTTTATTCACTCTAAGTTTGCCATTTTTGATTGAATCCGCACAAAAACCAAAAATGGCATACAAAGTAAGTGAATAAGCATACACTCAAAACTTTCATACGAAGTTTGCCATTTTTGATTGAGTAGCAAGTGAATGAAAAATACTATCAATCAAGTATTTCATTCACCCAAGTAGCAAGTGAATGAAAAATACTATCAATCATGTATTTCATTCACCCTTCTCCCCCTCAAAAATTGCAAACGAGGTTGTAATTTTTGATTGACCAAGTGTATAAGAATTCGATCAGAGATAGGTAGATCCACTTGATGAATGAACGAACATGGAGAAAGCATGAAGCATGTTGTTGAAGATAATCAAAACCAAGAAGATTTCTCTTCTTCCGAAGATAAGACGCACTGAATCGTACACCTTTCTTTTCATTGATGAACGGGGCCTGAAGTGTTGTCAGCAGACACCATAATGATGACATTTGAAGAACGAGGCTTGAACTGCGGTGTTCAAACGTCATAGTCGTTGAAGAGCGAGGCCTGAACTGATGCATTCAGACGTCATAAAGCACATGCATCAACATCGACATTCCAAAACTCTTGAAGCTGGAGAAATAATTGCTTTAGCCCTCCAGACTTTGAGTTTTGTCATATAGTGAATGATTGATGTACCTGCAACTGAGTAAGGACTACCTGCACTAACATCACAAACTTGATCGCATATATATGGGTTAGTGACAACAGTATCCAAACCCTTAGGGGTTTCACGGTCAACCATGGTATTGCCATTAGTGAGCAACTTTCCGATAGGTAACCACTTAAGTCCGACGTTCTTAAAAATTCTACCAGTTGGCATCCACTTTTGGCAAGATCTAGGATTGCTAAGAGTCTTATGCATAGTGATAGACTTAACGTTATTCCTAGATTTAACCGGTTGAGTCTTAGCAGTGTACCTCAATAACCTAGGAGGCATCATACAAGGTTGTGAACCTAAGATTCCATCCTTATGAAGCAGTGCCCTTTTTCTAGCTTGTTCTAGATTATAGTTCTTGTCCAAGTCATTTATATTATAAGAATTTTGAATCTTAATGACCGGTTTTGACACTGTTTTCGAACTAATCCTAGAGGAGCTAAGAGCAGGAGTGACTACTTGTTGAGGCTTAGCAGAACCAGAAGCAATGATCTTAGGTAAATAGTGTGGAGTGACTGGTTTTGACAAAACTGGTTCCGCATCAACTTGGGTGGCAAACCGTGTTTTTGAAAATATTGGTCGTTCAGATCTAAAAGCAGTCGGTTGCCTAACAACGGATTGGTTTCTATACGATTGAGAAACTGGTTTCCCCAAGATTGATGGTTTTGCAAACTTAGTATTCACACTATTCCCTGTTGCTTTTCTTAGCTCATTTTTTAAAGCTGCAATTGTGAAACCCTTTTCCAGAAGTTGAGCTTTGAATTCATCATTTTTGGCAGTCAAAGAGGTTATCTGTTCTAAAGTCTTAGTTTTAGTATCTTTGATAGATTCACACAATTCATTACACTGATGTTTCAAAGTCTCATTTTTAGCAAGTAAATTAGCCACACTATGTTCCAACTCCATAACAGCGCAGTCATGTTTAGCTTTAACTTCATTACACATATCACATAATTCAGTAATACGGTTTTTCAGGTTTTTGATTGTCAAGTTCTTTGTTTCTAGCTGAGCTTTCAAATCATTAATCATAAAGAATTCACGGAAATCAGGAAGTTCCGGATTTTTACATTGTTGGTTAATCAGAAGACTTTCTTCCTTTTGTTGCATTGCAATTTCAAGAGAAATACAATGTTTTTCAAGCTGTAAAAATCTTTTTGAAAGCTCATTAAAAACTTCTTTATCAACCATATCATTTGATTTAAAAGCATCAGTCGTAAACACAGAACTTAACAAACCATCACGTTCAGCATCCTGATCAATTTCTCCCCCTTTATGACTCATATTTGTTGAATTAGACATGGTATTGCTATCAGTCTTTTCCAACAAATTTGTGTCATAATTGAGTTTGATTTGATCAGTATGCTGACGTTCATTAGAGAGCACATTTTGTTGAATAGTTACGGGTACCTCAGCACATGACATTTGTACATTAACCGGTCTAAGATCAGCATCCATGCCATGGGTGACTAGAGTCACTGAACTGCTGGTAGTGTCAAGCTTATTAGTCTCTGATCCTTTACACATCGCGACACCTAACCCAACATCCAAAGCTTTACCCGAATCGTCAATACCATCACATGGTTGTACCAGAGATCCCTTCACTTTATCGTCATCTAAACGTCTGTGTTGTGCTCTTTCCTCAATGAACGCCTTAACATCACCCATGAGTTGGATGAGTGTATTTCTAAACGTGTCAACCTCAATTTCCGTGTGATCAGCAAAGCACTTTTTAGTCATCTCACTGTAATGGTCATACTCCATAGTGAATTTTGAATCAAAGAATGCTTGGAGTTGTTTGTTGAGTACACTAAGAGCAGCCATGGAACCAGTTTTGGAAGATATTCCTTGGTCAAGTTGTTGTTGTAATTGATCTAAGTAAAGAATCATTGTGTCTGTGAAAGTCTGAACATCTTGACCAAAGAGTGTTTCAAATGCTCGTTCGAATCCCCTTTTGAAACCATTTCCCTTAAAGAGTACCGAGAGGTGTGAATGAAGTTGTTGGAAGCATTCTATGGAGCTTTTCTCTGCGTTATTGAACAATTTATGTGGCTGAAGAAACTCTTTCTCTTGAGAACTCGAGCATGAGGATTCCATTGTAGTAGATCCAGATTCAAAACAGGTAGTCTGTTGTACTTCGTTGGAAATCTTATGGTCATCCATCATGTCGTACAATTTGAGTATATCAGAGATGACCGAGTCTGAATTAGTTGACATGTTTGTGAAAGTGCACGGGATTTTACAATTCTATGATTTAAACCGAGAAATGGATTCTTTCGCGGGATTTTACAAAATCAAGAAGAACCCGTGAGAAGATGCTAAGTACTGTAGTGATTGAGTGTGAGATGATAAACTTTGCAAGGTACAGTAAGTTATCTAAGTTTAGTCACNTTACAACTCTATGATTTAAACCGAGAAATGGATTCTTTCGCGGGATTTTACAAAATCAAGAAGAACCCGTGAGAAGATGCTAAGTACTGTAGTGATTGAGTGTGAGATGATAAACTTTGCAAGGTACAGTAAGTTATCTAAGTTTAGTCACAACGAGTCAAATCACACCAAGTCAAATCATAATTAGTCAAATTGCAAGAATCAACTCGCAACGTCAGATTGTAATTGGACAAGTTGTAACAACTCAAATCGCAACCAATCTCAAATCACAGAACTATTCAACTTGCATTGTATTGTCAACTCACAACTATTGAGGTTTTAAGTTTTCAGACCCTAATCAACCAGTGAGTAATCAACCAGCGGTGTGATTTGGTTTGGTTGATGCAAGTTACAATGGTGAAATTATGGTCTGAAAACTTAAAACCTCAATAACTTCACTCCGGAGGTGATTTGGGCCTCGAAAAATTCGTATCACGACTACGTTGTGAAACCTCACAATATTCAGCCTGTTCCGGTCGTTTTGACAGGTATTTCGCTGAAAACGGAGTTACGGTTCAAAAGTTATGGCCGTTTGAAGTATTAACGTAAAAAGTCAACTTTGGTCAAACAGCTAGAATCTAGTCAAACCGCTGGAATCTGGTCAAACCGCTAGAATCTGGTCAAAAACTAACCGCTGACAGAAGATAACCGCTAACAAGTAACCGCTGACACAACTAACCGCTGACACAACTAACCGCTGAAAATGAAACCGCTAACAAGTAACCGCTGCCTAGAAAACCGCTATAACTTAACCGCTGAAGAGTAAGCCGCTGGAAGGTAACCGCTGAAACAGTACAGCGTACAGCGTTATGTTCGTTGACCAGATGTACTAACTGCTGGTACTTAACCGCTGAAACTCAAACTAACCGCTGCCAAGAAGAACTTTACCGAGGAGCAAACCGCTGCCAAGAAAATGGTACAAAAACAATCGTACACTTCACAAACGTGAGATCTAGCCAAACCAACTTATAAACTAGGTGAATCTACCCCTTCTAATCCAAGAAGTACAAGAAAGAACACAAGAATCACCACGAGCAAGCTCAAATGTAAGTAAAACCATCCTAAACTAATAGAAACCAAAACAAACCATACACCACAAGTCCTACAATCCCTAGGATGTAACCATGGCGCTCTGATACCAATTGTAGGATACTAAATAAGTTCATAAACACGGATAGAACTTGTGGTATGGATCGTTGGATTAAAGAAAGAAAAGAAGAAATGTAGAGAGAGAAAGTTAGAGAGAGAAAGAGGTGAAGCCTTGGAGAGAAAACCAAAAAAAGAAAATAGATTATGAGAAGGCTTACCCTCTCCAAGGATGGAGAGGGTATTTATATGTACATGGGTTTTTGCCACTTGGGCGTGCCACTTGGGCTGCGGATCAGGTAAACAGTGGGTAAAGACCCGTCCTTCTTCCGCGAACTAATCTACTACTAATCTACGTTTTACTAACTAATATAACTACTACGAGCTAAACAATGCTTAATCATATCTGGGGGTGACCGAATCTTTCTCATACAAAAAAACGTATTCCTAACAATTCTTTTATTTTATTTACTTTTACATCTTCTATTTGAACATTGGGGACAATGTTCGGTTTAAGTGTAAGGGGGGTAAATGAAGGCACCTTTGAGAATACCATTGCGCTTAATTTTTGTTTGTTTGATGGTAAATTTGTAATAAAACCGAGAGAAATATTTGTTAGGGTAATTTTAGCGCCAATTTAAAATTTTTTACCAACATTTAGAAGTTGAGACTCTTTGGTCTTAATAAGCGTCTCATGGATAGAGAATTATGATGACTAGCACAAAACCGTGCCACTAACAAAATTTTCCACCCCAAATATGTGGAGAGGTTCACCCCTAGAATTGGTAAGGAAAAGCTCGCATCTTTGATGCTATGATGTGTGTACTGGTAGCGCTTAGATTCTAGAACTTAGCGTTTAGGACCATCTCAAATCCACAAGTGAGACTACATTCGTGTAGTTAGATCGTACTACATGATAAGAGGCATTAGGATTAACCCCTTTTTTGACACCGTATTTCTTGTATAATTAACATGGCTACATTAGTCAAGTAATTCTCCCACACCCTTTGCGCATGTACCCAATTTTTTGGTACAGCGATACCCCTAGTTACACCCCTCCGAGGCTATCTTTTCTTTTTGACTTTGGGAGCTCATTACTCAAAGTGAGAATTTGTTACACCCCACTTAAATGGTGACACCCAAATTCGCCGCTAGCCTACCTTGTATGCATCACCTTTAGTGCTTATTGTGAAACCATTTGTTAAACCCCTTTGTTAATTATCTAATCGATTACTATTGGTTGCTAAGTCGAGTCATATCCTTGTAGCATATTGTTTTGGGACGATTGGGACTTCATGGTAATAGTACTAGTGTAATGGAGTAATGGCGGAAAGAACAACATTATTACCCCGCATATGTGCTAAATATTTCTTAAAAGTACTCCAAGTTTTTTCAATTATCTTAATTCGAGTCTTAGAATAGTTAATCGTGTAAAGTTATGTAAAATAATTCAAGTGTAAGGGGGAGACACCGGGAGGCCCCTATGATGGTATTTATTTTGGATGGTAGGGCAAGAATGTATTGAAAAAAATTAGAAAAAGAAAAGTAGAAAAAAACATACGGACTACCATTCGTTTCTTCTATATTTTGTTTATGTTTTTGTTAATTTGTTTCTGCTTTAAGATCGAGTTGGGATCTTGGCTTAGCAACATTGTATAGTTGCATGTACTGTTGATCATGATATTAACTCGCCACCATTAAAATCCTTTATTCACCAACGGTGTTTTATTTCATATCCCTAACCTTACATAATAACCCTTTTTGAAACCCTCTTTGATAGTATCTTAGGTGCTTACGCCATACGTGGAGGAGTAATTGATCCTCTCCCAGCCTATGGTAATCTATTTGCTATGACTAGGTAGTGGAGAGATATTTTCCGTTTTCATTATGGTAGATATAATTCTAACATCTGAGAGATGAGAAATCCAAACCACTATTTGTGAGGTGCTAGTGTATGATTCTTGTTGCTTATTATGATATTAGCGGGGTCGAACTGACTACTTGTTGTAAGTTATTTTATATTTTTGTGTTAAATGACCCGTAACTCATATTTGATTGGAATAAAAGCTTATTTGCTTGGAGACAAAGCAACCCTCAAGTGTAAGGGTATTTGATTGATTTACGAAAAAGTGTACCCGTTTTAAGGGGTCATATTATAAGCCCTAATTCGGAGTAAAATATGATCAAAATATGCCCTAAATCGTTCCTTTTGTACATTTTAGGTACCTTTTGAGCAAGAATTCTGGAAAACATGCTTATTTGGACGTTTTGGAACATAAAAGTGAAGAAAACGACAAAGGTCTCAAAAGAAGCTGGATTTCCTACCTACGGCATCAGAGTCACAAGTGGTTGACGCGTCAGCAATACGTTGAACAAAGGAGTGAGAGTCAGTAGGTATTGACCGTAACCTATATCCGTGAAAGCGTTTACTCTTAGTGTATAGAAACAAGATGTTGTCTCAGTGCGCGATGACGCGTCAGTGTATAAGAGATCAGAGTACTAATTAGAAGCGCTTAGACGGTACGTATACCTCATCATGTACAGATAGGAGCTTGTGACTGTGCGAGCGAGCAGGATTGTGTATAGACTACAAGTAGAGGGTGCCGGTATGCAGTACTAGATAACGATAATGGTAATGCTGAGTACCCGGACCATATACACCAGAGAATGTGCCCTACTCTATGGACGCGACGGATGAAAAGCTATCACAGGCGTCCTAGAACCCTATAACCTGACGCTGGCTCTCAGAAATGTTCAAAATCTCAATATGACCAAATTTGTTGGAAGTATCTATATGTTCTAAATACCTTTTCTAGTTCTTCATTCATAGTCGTAGGAACTGTTTAAATCATGATGTTTACATAGATTTAAGGGAGGATGAAACCCTAACTTGAGCCAGGCAGATTTTTAGCTGTAACTGATTATCCAGGTGTGTGTATGGAGTTCACTCTTGTGAAAGTCTCTTTCGTAGATTTTGTCACAGACTCTAAATGACTTTTCAAACTCAACTTAAATTAATTAATATGGTCTATGTTGTCGGTTAATTAATCTTTATTGCTTGTCTTTCCAATGTAACATGCTAGGCTAGATTTTTCTTGTGTTGCTAATAGAATCTATATGAATCCTGGTTGATAAAGGAAATGGTAATCTATTATAATGACTATTCAAATATGGATTAGGCGCTTGTAGAAATTGCGTGTGTGTATCTCTTACTTTGAATTTTCGGGAATGCACTAGAAGGTGTAATTGAATGTCTGTCAGATTATACCCATAGTACTAGCTTGAAGAAAAATCCACTGGTCAATGAATTTTCCCGTCGATTCTTATTATTGAGGTTAAATCAGTAGCTTTGAAAGTAGCTTTAATGAAAGTGACCTTTAGACATCATCCTCTCCTTCCTGCTAGAATCTTGTCAAACCGCTGGAATCTGGTCAAACCGCTAGAATCTGGTCAAAAACTAACCGCTGACAGAAGATAACCGCTGACAATGAAACCGCTAACAAGTAACCGCTGACAAAACTAACCGCTTAAAATGAAACCGCTAACAAGTAACCGCTGCCTAGGAAACTGCTATAACTTAACCGCTGAAGAGTAAACCGCTGGAAGGTAACCGCTGAAACAGTACAATGTACAGCGTTATGTTCGCTGACCAGATGTACTAACTGCTGGTACTTAACCGCTGAAACTCAAACTAACCGCTGCCAAGAAGAACTTTACCGAGGAGCAAACCGCTGCCAAGAAAATGGTCCAAAAACAATCGTACACTTCACAAACGTGAGATCTAGCCAAACCAACTTATAAACTAGGTGAATCTAACCCTTCTAATCCAAGAAGTACAAGAAAGAACACAAGAATCACCACGAACAAGCTCAAATGTAAGTGAAACCACCCTAAACTAATAGAAACTAAAACAAACCATACACCACAAGTCCTACAATCCCTAGGATGTAACCTTGGCTCTTGATACCAATTGTAGGACACCAAAATAATCTATAACATGTATGGTTTTAGTTTATATGGATCGAATAGTAGAAGAAGAAAGAAAGAGAGAATGAAAGAAAGAAGATAAGAGTTTTAGAGAGAGAAAGAGAGAGAGAATGGAACCTAGAGAGAGAAAGTGAAACCAAAAAAAAAAGAAAAATAGATTGAGGAGGTTCACCCTCTCCAAGGATGGATAGGGTATATATGTACATGAGTTTTGCCACTTGGGCTGCGGATCAGGCATACAGTGGGTAAAGACATGTCCTTCTTCCGCGAACTAATCTACTACTAATCTACGTTTTACTAACTAATATAACTACTACGAGCTAAACAATGCTTTATTTCCCAAATTTAGTTTTAGTTAGTAATTTACTTTTAAATATGTAATTTGTTTCCCAAATTTAATATAAATTTTCAGTTTCAAATTCCAAGCTTTGTTTCCAATTTAGTTTCATTTGCAACCTACTTTCTAAATTCTCATTAAGTGCAATTTAAGATCTTTCAGTTACTGTCTCATAAGCTCATCCAAGCTATTTTAAAATCTTGAAGTTAGTATCTGCTTCAAAGTGGTTATATGGTATGGTCAACGAAAGTCAACAAAATAGGGCATGATATTGATGGTGATGCTGGGTGGTAATGATAGATGTATGGTACCTGAGGTGGTGATTTGGTCTATCTAAATGATAGGCTTTGAGTGTTTGTAACCCTATGTCAGTTAGGGTCAAAACTTGTAAGATTGCCATTTCAATTCAAAGCTCTCAATTTCATTTCATTGCATCACTGTTTAGATCTTTGTTATGAGTTATCTGCTGTTCAATTGCTTCTAGTGTGGTAGTATTAGATATAGCTGAGCTTGTTTAATCATTTGTGCTTCACATTTTTCATTCTGTTTAATTCTGCTAGTTCTAGGTTGGATCTGAGAATTTAAGTTCTAGTTGATAATTGTTGAATATTATTGTTAATTTTGCTTCTGTATTGGA
>LBNU01028028.1:116790-128842 GCA_014162995.1 Artemisia annua | reverse complement strand
TGATGTGTCGCCTTAGTATCAAAGGAAGATATTACTTCAGCTAATATACCGGCATAAGCAGGTCCAGTTTACGCTATTAATAACTACATATCAAGTACATATTCCATTGCATTAAGAAGAAAACTAAATATCTCAACACCAAGACTTTAAATTTATCAACAAAATAGTTAATTAATAAAGGGCATAGATACATAACTAACGACGTATTCCTAAACTACGCATCAACATATTAATTTTGTGTAAAGAACACTGAAAGTGTTTAAATTTGGTTAGTAAAGTAGAAGCCTTATCAGGTATATGTACGACATCATATTGTTTAGGCATTACATGCTTGTGTGAAGAAGAACATGGTACGACATTTGCTGCTATAGAAGTCTTGTCATGGGACCTAATAATATATTTATCAAATTTCCTAAGCTCTGCATTCTTGTCACCAATTTGCTTATCTACGAAAACCAAAGACCTCCCACTAATCTCATAATCTTTCAACAATGTTTTTTTCCTCTAAACACCACACAAAACATATAAAACTCCACACTCCAATTGAAAAACATGCACATACACCAATATGCAACAAATTCTGAAATTCAATGAAATTATAACATATACTCATTCAAACATATTAGTTGCTTGCGCTTAGCCTAAAACGATGTTGTATGGATGCCTTTTGTATAAAAGGATAAGCATAAGCACAAATATATTATGGAGCTTATGAACAGACTTAAAAGCAAGCCATATAAAACCATAAGTTCTCTTTGATGATCAAGATATTGCATACATTCTATTTTTTCAATCTTTACTGAAGCATTAACTTTGTAAAACTAATAAATAAGCAAAAGAAAAAACAATTAAAATTTAAATGAACAGTGATCTTGTCTAAAATAGTCTAAAACGATCATGCTAAGTTAGATTTTATCCAAGTATAAGCTTTTGACTTTGCCGCTTCTGCATTTGCCGGACTTTTTTAATAAAACAAAAAAAGGAGCTTAAAGTGTGTACCTTTCTTATGATTTACAGAGATCTTCAAGCTTGTATTAGGGAACATCATCATCTTGCATGGTTCTTGATCTTAAAACCATAAAGCAAGCCCAAAATATGTGGCCCTACAAATAGAGAAAAAAGGTATAGTTTCAAACGTGTACAAAATAACCAACATTATATGGGAGCCGAACAAAATATGGTGCTACAAATTCGGAATATGAACTCATTAACAGTAGACTGTATAATCTTTAGCACTATAACATTAAAAATATAACCACACGGGTTAGAGGGTGTGGTGCATACCTCGCATAGAGTTGTATTTGACTTCATATTTTGTGCAATCTGCAAAAACAAAAGTACCGTCATAGTTTGGACATATTGTTTTTTTCGGTAAACGGATATTGTGTAGGTAACTCATAGCAAGAAAACAGCCTATATATATCGGCACAATTTAATATTTTTAATAAAGAGAGGCGTAAATCAGTACATAAATAGACATTGCGCAAATAGAAACTCTCGTATTATATTTGTCAAGTACGAAAGCTAAAAAACCTAAGTCGCACGAATTATACAATAAAAGATAACAATGTAAGGGAGATTTACCACTACTTCGTGAACTCGTTATAGCAGCCACATAAGAAATTTCTAGTTCTCTCATTTTGACCTGTGTGATAAATTTATAGAGTCCATCTCCATTGAAAACACATTTCCTGTTTATAGGTGTGTACAGAAACAGTCGACATCGATCCGGCAATACTTCCTTCCAATTCTTCTCTTCTGTGCGTTAATAAACAATCAAGTAAAGCAAATTAAAAATAAATAAAAATAATAATAAAAAAAGAAGAACGAAGAGATTGACTTAGACTGACATTTGGATATCATTGTACAAAGTAGCTTCTTGGTTAACTGAACCATGAATGAAGCTACAACATCTCCCAAAATGAACACGATGACTGAAAAAGTTCATGGAAGAAGTCAGCCCATGTCTCCTTTTCTTCTAAGCGCCTATGCAGCAAGTTTGTTTTCAAAAAATACCAACATCAGGAAAACCTGCACACAACACTAACACGTATAAAGGGTCAGTTATATGGAAAATAATGAAGGGAAGATTTTAGATTCCGAACCCTTACTGATGACGAATAGTCTCCACTCGGGTCACGGACCCGATTAGTAAACAATACTAACACTTAAGCCCACTACGAGCGGGCCGCTATAACAATAAGTGGACTACCAGTTAGAGGGTTTGGGCCCACAAGGCCCAAGCCCAAAGTTATTAATGGATTAGATACGGGATATCTCCTAAATAAAGGAGATATACACCAAATATCCGATATCGGCCAATAGGCCGAAGAGTGAGGAGCACGAAACCTTATCGGTTACGTGTATATAAATAGGGCATCATAGCTCTCGTCAAAGGTACGATTTACAAACCCTAAACTCTTCACAAACCCTAAATTCGATTACTTACTCTCACGCCGGAGGATAATCGGGGGAGACAATCCTTCGATAAGCCTAACGGTGTTTGTTTCTTCACATAGCACTGCAGCTCACCTATGTGCTTAGAGAAGGTAACCCACCCATTTAACCACGACGCGCGATAGAACGCGCGAAATAAGTGGAGGGTGGGGGGAATCGCTAATAAGCGACAGTTCACCTCAAAATTGGAAATCTTCCCAGCACCTATACAGTGCAAGTGGGAGATATGGAGCTCGTAGTAGTTGAGTATCTGACTCAAGAGCACGGTTATGGGTACGCGCTGGTTCGCCCACTCGAAGAAGCGCGTATATACCCCTACCTTCCCTTCGGGGAAGTCCGCAATGGTGTCGTTAGGACCTGGCACCTCTGGGTGCAGATCCAAAGGAATAAAATAATCCGAGGTGAACTGCGTCAGTTCATCCTCGGTTATGTCGGAGGTGCAATCACTCAGTTGAAGAACCATGTTCGTGTTTACGAAAGGGCGCAAGCGCTAATTACCTAGCGTATAAAAGTAGGTTTGCAAAGGAGGCTTAGAAGCTTTAAAAATGGAGATAAAACGCTTTTACTGTGATAATCACAGTAAAAGTGGAAAGGGGGTTATATAGTTTTCTCACCCACCACAGATAACTGACACGTGGATCTCACTAACTCGAATCGTGTGGCTGGGAGTTGTAACAGTACAGGACACGTGGATAGCCTCTCCACTTCCCGAGGTACTCGAATTGCACTTTTTTGGACTAGGTGCATTACACGCGTATTTTGGCGGTTTAACTTCGAATTCTTCCCGCGCACGCGTTGGGAATAATTTTGACACGGTTTAAGTCTAGCATCCGCAGGTTTTACCCTGCGCACACTAGACTGGGGGGACATGATGACGTATAGTCTCCACTCGGGTCACGGACCCGATTAGTAAACAATACTAACACTTAAGCCCACCACGAGCGGGCCGCTATAACAATAACTGGACTACCAGTTAGAGGGTTTGGGCCCACAAGGCCCAAGCCCAAAGTTATTAATGGATTAGATACGGGATATCTCCTAAATAAAGGAGATATACACCAAATATCCGATATCGGCCAATAGGCCGAAGAGTGAGGAGCACGAAACCTTATCGGTTACGTGTATATAAATAGGGCATCATAGCTCTCGTCGAAGGTACGATTTACAAACCCTAAACTCTTCACAAACCCTAAATTCGATTACTTACTCTCACGCCGGAGGATAATCGGGGAAGACAATCCCTCGATAAGCCTAACGGTGTTTGTTGCTTTCATAGTGCGCAGGTCCCCAAGCATTATCATCTAATTGATACGAGAACCAAATAAGGAACGCCCAACTTTTGTATCAACACTTACCTTGAACAGTCTTTAAGAAATTGAGTGTCCCCAAATGGTTCATCACTCCTGAACACACCTACTGAGGTCGCTATAACCATAAAATGTGTTGCTTCATATGTTTACCATTGATGTCACTTTGTATTTTTAGTATTCATGTCAATGTATTTACATGTTTACCTGTATACCATATAAGCAAGTAAAGTCAATTTAGCAAATATGTCAATTAGTAACACCTTTAATAAACGCCGACACAATACATTTTTGAACCACATTACATAGCAAGTAGAACTCGAAGCATTAGTCAGTTTATCCAACTTGAGCATAGCCTTAAAAGTAACTAATAACATATGACAATAAAGCGACCCAACAATTACAATTAACACTACACTTGTTTAATACCATTATACTTCTTTTAAGCACATAAGACAGGAAGATCCTAACATATAAAACTGAAAATCCTACAAAAAAAAAAATATAACATTTTAAAACTGACCAAAGGATAAAATTCGTCATCCTTGATTTTTCACAAGTTCCCAAACTAAGCTTATGAACGAGATCATCGTTTATTTACAAGTTAGATGTCAATACTACTCATCGTAGTTACTTGTGTAAAAACCCCTTGTTCCCAAATCTTAGTGTATCTAGAATTTTTTAAATTAAGTTGAGAAATGAATTGCTTCATATATTCTCGTTCCAATATGAATTAGTCCGATAAAGATACCAAGAATCCCAACGCTAAGTAGTTATCGATCTTCTCTTAAGAAGGTTTGCTCGAAAAATGAGGTCCACATCAAGGATATTGGATACATACATAGAAAGACTATGGAATACATCAAAATAGACATAAGTTGGAGAGTACCTTCACGTGCACCTCATGCGCCCGATCTAGGATCATTCGCATGCACCTCACGTGCTACCAACTTTAGTCTATAAACTTAAGCTCATAATCCATAAATCTCAACATAAATCCTTATTCTTTCTTTTGACTTTTTTTTCACTTTTCACTTTTTTTTTTCATTTTTTCTTTCTTTTTCTTGCCTTAGTAACTTTTCAACTCCGAACCTTCACGGTTTCAATCCAAGACCTACCGCCAACTGCTAAGGTTAGAATGTAGGATCCAAGGTCCGATCTCAATCCGAAGTCTCAAAGCACTTTAGCTCTTATGAATACCGGGCTTTAGGGTAGCTCCGAAACCACATGCGTACTACGCAATACAACGAAATACTATACAATACAACACAATACAATAGCGTGTATCCTTGATGTGTACCCAATTTTTCAAGCAAAGATTCTCTTAAGAAGATAAAGAACTAAACTTCGTCAAAATCGAGACATCTTTAATTATTATACACAAGATATGGGGTGAAACAAGCTGATGGGAACAAAAGACCACAAATACCTTCGATGAGCTTTAAAGAGAACCACTACTCCACGTATGGCATCTAACTTCTAAATAAACACTATCATTTCTTGCTCTTCGCTTTTTTAAAGTTCTCAAATAATGAGTACTCGCGAATACTTAGCCGATAATCAAGCCACGCATTTTTAAAGTCAAATACGGAAACTTGCAAACTCTAATAAAAGAATTCGCATTTTATAGCTCCTTTGATGTAAAAGACTAGCGAAAGCATTTAAGCTACGCATATATAAAGTGATGTACGGGAACCTGCAGATTCTAAAAGAAGAATTCGCATTTTATAGCTCCTTGTGTACAAAACTAGCACAAGCTTATGTGATCATCATTGGTTAAGGGAACAAGCTAGGGCTCAAAACGCCCGGATCAAGTCAAAATATTATTCCTACTCTCGCCAACAAGAAAGTCAACACAGTGTCAAAACACTTATTCGAACTTTTATTCTATTTTTTCACAACTTTTCAACACTTATTCTTTTCACAATTTTTCAAAATTTTTGATTTTGATTTTTTTTTATTATATTTTTGAGGAAAAACGAGGTTGCGTGAGTAACGACACAAATGAAAGTGCAAGTCAAATCAAATCGAAGATTGACCCCCCCCCCCAAACTAAAACGAAACATTGTCCTCAATGTTTGAAAAGGTAAGGGTAATCCTAACATGAGTCTAAGGCCGTTTATTTATTATGCCAAAGATACGTTAGTCGATAAGATTTAGGATATAACGCGAACTTCCAAAAGCATGAATAATGAGACTCGAGTGGAGATGAGACAAACAACGAGCACGAGAGTCTTCATTATTCGGGAAATTCCTGGACAATCAACACAAACAACCACGAAACACAAGATTGGAAGAGGTCGCCCCTCCTCACGTTATTGGTTAGAAAATAGAAAGAAGATAGAATGATAAGCATGGGGTGCCTCCCACGAAGCGCTTGTTTTTGGTCACCGAGTCACAAAGCTTGACTCGATCCCTGAATTCAATTGTCCTTAGGGAAAGTTTGGAGATCCGGGACTACCATGGATGGTATATCCCCTCCGAAGTAATGTTTGAGACGATGACCGTTCACCTTAAAATTGGGACCATCGGGTTGAGATAACTCAATGGTGCCATAAGGGAAAACTTGGGTGATGGTAAACGGTCCGGACCAACGGGTTTTTAACTTGCCCGAGAAAATCTTTAATCGAGAATTGAAAAGAAGAACTTTATCACCAACATTGAAAACACGATTTTTTATCTTGGAATCATGAATCTTTTTCGTTTTCTCTTTGTAAATCAAAGAATTCTCATAGGCTTGATCACGAAGTTCGGTTAACTCATTTAATTGAATTTTTCGGTGATCACCCGCGGTTTTGAGGTCAAAATTAGCATGCTTCAAAGCCCAATATGCTTTATGCTCTAATTCGATGGGTAAATGACAATTCTTTCCGTAAACAAGCTTATATGGAGTACATCCTATTGGTGTTTTGTAAGCCGTACGAAAAGCCCATAATGCATCATCCAATTTGTCGGACCAAGAAGCACGATTTCCATCAACGGTTCTTTCTAAAATCCTTTTAAGACCACGATTGGACACCTCTACTTGACCGCTCGTTTGCGGGTGATACGCGGTACTTAAACGATGAGTAACACCATATTTGGACATGACTTTTGCGAATTGATCATTACAAAAATGAGTACCACGATCACTGATTATAGCACGAGGTGTACCAAATCGGGAAAACAAGTTTTTCAAGAACTTTACCACAACTCGGGCGTCATTTGTGGGGAGCGCTTTCGCTTCAACCCATTTGGACAAATAATCGACTGCCACAAGTATGTACTTATTCCCTCGAGAAGACGGGAATGGGCCCATAAAATCAATACCCCAGACATCAAAGATTTCACAAACTTGAATCGCATTTTGCGGCATCTCATCACGTTGTGAAATTTTTCCTTGACGCTGGCATGAGTCACAAGATTTTACCAAATCTTGTGCATCTCGGTATATAGTCGGCCAGTAGAAGCCGGAATCAAACACTTTCCGAGCGGTGTAATTGGCACCATGATGTCCCCCCGTGGGTCCATTATGGCATGCCAAAAGAATTTCATTAGCTTCCGCGCCATGAACACACCGACGGATCACTTGGTCAGCACATGTTCTAAACAAGTAAGGATCATCCCAAAAATAATGTTTAAGATCTTTGAAAAATTTCTTCTTTTGCTGAGAAGACATCCCTTTTCTTATGAAGTTCCCCGCATGGTAATTCGCAAAGTCGGCGAACCATGGGGTACTTGAGTCATGATGGGAAATACTATCAAGTGTCTCGAGAGGAAATGATTCATTGATTTCCTTTTTCTCGAAATCACTTTGGTGTGGATTCTCAAGACGAGAAAGGTGATCAGCGGCTAAGTTCTCCGATCCTTTTTTATCACGAATTTCAATTTTGAACTCTTGAAGGAGGAGAACCCATCGCATAAGTCTAGGCTTGGCATCTGGTTTGTTCATTAAGTACTTAAGGGCCGAATGATCCGTATACACTATGCTTTTCTTCAAGAGAAGATATGATCGAAACTTTTCAAAAGCATATATGACTGCAAGCATCTCTTTTTCGGTAGTAGTATAATGAGACTGAGCTTCATTCATCGTTTTGCTCGCATAGTGTATCGGTTGAAAATATTTATTCTTTCTTTGTCCTAACACAGCACCAATGGCGTAATCACTCGCATCACACATTAGCTCAAATGGTAAATCCCAATCTGGCGCAACGAGAATAGGAGCTTCCGTCAACTTCTTTTTGAGAATATTAAATGCTTCGATGCATTCATTTGAAAAAATAAACGTAGAATCTTTTTCAAGAAGACGGGTTAGAGGTCGGGCTATCTTGGAAAAATCTTGAATAAAACGTCGGTAAAAGCCTGCATGACCAAGGAAACTTCTAATTCCCTTGACGGTCGTGGGATGAGGTAGCTTAGCGATTACATCGACTTTAGCTCGATCAACCTCGATCCCGGCCTTAGAGATCTTATGCCCAAGAACTATTCCCTCCTTAACCATAAAGTGGCACTTTTCCCAATTTAAAACCAAGTTAGTTTGTTCGCATCTTTGGAGCATTTGTTCTAAATTGGAGAGACAAGATGAAAAAGAGTCACCATAAACCGAAAAATCGTCCATAAAAACTTCCATTGTTTTCTCAATTAAATCATGAAAGATGGCTATCATACACCTCTGAAATGTTCCAGGAGCATTGCATAAACCGAATGGCATTCGTCGGTAAGCAAATGTTCCGTATGGGCATGTGAAAGTCGTTTTCTCTTGATCCTGGGGATCAATTGGTATTTGGAAATAGCCAGAAAAACCATCAAGAAAACAATAAAATTCATTTCCTGCAAGGCGCTCAAGCATTTGATCCATGAATGGCAACGGGAAATGGTCTTTACGGGTTGCATCGTTAAGTTTGCGGTAATCAATACAAACTCTCCAACCGGTGACAAGTCGTGTTGGGATTAACTCATTATCATCATTTTTCACAACGGTAATACCACCTTTCTTTGGAACACAATGGACCGGGCTAACCCATGGGCTATCAGAAATGGGGTAAATCATCCCAGCGTCGAGTAATTTGATAACCTCTTTTTTAATGACTTCATGAATTTTAGGGTTAACCCGTCGTTGTTGTTGGACACACGGTTTGTAATTATCTTCAAGCAAAATCTTGTGAGTACAAAAACGAGGGTCTATGCCCTTGATGTCGGAAATTTGCCAAGCGATGGCACTCTTATGCTTCTTAAGCACATCTATGAGACGTTTCTTCTCCTCATCTTGAAGAAATTTAGAAATGATAACGGGAAATTTGTTGGTTCCTTCTAAGAAAGCGTACTCAAGATGAGGAGGTAATTCTTTAAGTTCGGGCTCGGGTGGTTTTTCATTTGTCGGTTCGGCTTCTTTAACTTCTTTAACTTCTTCAACACAAATGTTCTTCGGAGGGAGAGGAGAAAAAGGATCTTCATTCAAAAGTTGTTCAAGCAAAAGAATATCTCCCTCCGGATCGAAGTAAGAATCATCAACATCCGGCGTGTCGATAGCAAGAAAAGCATTGACATCTTCCAAAAAGAAATCACTTCCCTCAAACGGAGTGAGGGAAGGAGAAGAATCAGCAACAATAGGTTGAGAAGAAGGAGAATTATCATCGGGAAGAGAAGAGGAAGAATTATTAGTAGAGGAAGAATCAAGAGTGGGATTGCCACTTGAAACATTATGAGAAAAACCAAGAAGCTCTTGAGAATACTCCTCCGAAACTTCATCAATAACATCGATTCGGTTAACGGACATGCAATCATCGGTAGAGGAGTATTTCGAAGTTTGATCAAGATTAAACGTAACGGCTTCTTTTCCAACACGCAAAGTAATCTCCTCATCATAAACATCAATCAAAGCACGACCCGTCCTTAGGAAACCTCTACCAAGAATAAGAGGAACCCTTGGATCGGGATCAAAATCAACCACAACAAAATCGGCGGGAAAATGGAACTTTCCCACATTTACATAGACATCCTCGGCTATTCCCACTGGACGGGAAGTAGATCGATCGGCTAGCTCGAGGGTCATGCAAGTAGGGGTAAGCTCGGGAAGAGACAATTTCTTCCACACGGACCATGGCATTAGGTTAATGCTAGCACCTAAATCGGCTAAGGCGAAGCATTGAACCATCCCCGGGAAATTACAAGGAATAAGAAACTTGCCGGGATCACCAAGCTTTTCGGGAAGCTTTTTAAGGAGAACCGCCGAGCAATTCTCATTCAATGGGGTTTTAGCCATTTCACACAACTTTTCCTTATTATTCAACAAATTTTTAATCATAGCAGCAAATTTAGGCATCAAAAGGACGGCATCCGCGAGACTTATGTCAAAATGTAACTCTTTGAAAATCTGATGAAACTTTTCCATTTGATGATTAGTTTTCTCGCGGTGCTTTTGTTCGATTAGTCGTGATGGATAAGGAATTGACGGTTTAGGACGAAATTCCGGGACATCATCGGAAATCACTTCGGGTTCAACAACTTTTTCTTTTGACGAAGACGTTTGGACAACCGGAGGTTGGACGTTTTTGGTACCTCCATTATTACTAGGAAGCACCGGGTCCTTTGTCGCCTCGGTATCACGGTTGACTACCTTGGGAGGAAGAGAAGAAGAGGTAGTCGGAACCGTAGGTCCATCATACGAAAATCCACTACGAGTTTTGATCGCTTTAACGTCGGCCCTCGGGTTAGCGATCGTGTTGCTAGGAAGAGAAGTAGTACCCGAACCCGAGGGTCGATCATTTAAACGCTTGTTAAATGCAGCCATTTGATTAAGCATCATGTGATTCATTTCCTCTTGTTTTTTCATAAATTGCCTAATCATTTCTTCTGAGGACATTTGGTTTTGAGCAACAACTTGATTTTGATTATGAAAATTTTGTCCTCGATTGTTGTTATTGAAACCTTGATTATGATTTTGAAAATTTCCATGATTAGCATGACCATGATTCACATTTTGAAAATTCCCTTGAGGCGGGGCTTGTTGAAAATTCCCATGGTTTTGAAAACCCCGATTCTGATTGTACCCTTGATTTTGATTATGAAAACCGTTATTAACTCGATTCTGACTTTGATTGACTTGATTGTTACGATGTGGAACAACTTGATTTTGTGGTTGGTTATTAAAACCGGGTGGTGGTCCAAGTTGATTGTTAGAATGGTAGCTGAGGAGATTACGGTCTCCTTGGGGTTGGTAACCGTTACCACCCATGTTAGCAGCATACACATTCTCATGAACGAAAGCACCGGTTGCCGGACATTCAAAATACGGGTGGGGACCAACACATGTTTCACAATTATGATTAACAACATTCACTTGGTTTGACGACTTTTCTTTCATTAAAAGACTCATTTGTTTGGTCAAATTGATTATAGCCTCATTTGTCTTACTACTTTGATCGAGAACATGAGCTAAAACATCATCATTAATTTTATTACTAGCACTTGAGACTTGAGTTTTGCTCCTAGAAGTACGGACTCTAGCTTTGTTCTCAATTATCGTAAAAACCTCATGAATATTACGGGTCAACAAGTTTCCACCCGCAGCAGAATTAAGAGAATCTTGATCAGCATGACATAAACCATTATAAAAAGTATCGATCTGACAACTTAACAACATCATACGGAACTTGATTAATCTTAATCGTTTCCGCAATATCGGTGAAGTTCCTTATGTGAGCATAAGGGTCTTCGTGCTCAAGTCCGTGAAAAGAGATACTCGTGATGAGATTGAGTAACCCGTGATTGATTTCGAATTGGTTAGCTTGGATATCGGGTATCACGATGGCCCTCCTAACTCCACTGAATGGAACTTGGAGTTGTTCTTCGATCGGACGAAGATCATAAAACGGTTGAGGGCCTATCGGAGGATCCTCATTTTGTTGTGCACCACCCACCGGCGGGTGTTGACCGTTATTATTCATTTCCTCAACGGTTGAGAAATGAACACGGTTCGTGTTTATGTCGTCAAAATTATTCAAATGTGAAAAATCAACCCGATGATTATGTCGAATAATTCGTTCGGGATCCGAAATAGGTGAAAGAAGATCGTTTGATGAAGAACGAGTGTTCATACACCAAAAAGAAATCAAGAGTTAAAAATAAAAACAAAATTTAGAAAAGAAAATATTTTTGGTTTTTATATAAAGAAAACTTTGAAATCACAATATTTTTGTATTTTTCTTTTGTTTTGTTTTTTTTATTGATTGATTCGTTATCCGAAATTGTTTCCTTCAAATCTACTCACAACAAAATTGTCGGTTGTAGAATTTAAAGTAATCCAAAAT
>LBNU01028028.1:90244-112668 GCA_014162995.1 Artemisia annua | reverse complement strand
ATTGATACAAAGTAAACTAACTGAACAACTGTCACTGGCTACTAACTATTTCTCACTAACTGACTAACTAACCAAACGAAATGAAAAGAGGATCCTTCATATATAGCCTGAGAAGAAGAGAGGAGGTCTGAAGAGAACATCCAGAACCAGCATCTTCCAAGAATATCCAAATTGATCCCATATGACACCACTCGTCTAATCAGAAGCCTTCAATTCACTTGATGACGCGTTCATCCAATCAAATCATGCCACGTATCTTCCCTTGCTATCCTTCTCTGACACGGTGTCAGGTGAGGTGAATGATAGCATGCCTAAATACGAGGATAATTCTAATGGGGTGGGTAATTTTGGAGAAAGGCAAATTAGGGTTCTAAGGTTTAGGAAAGGGGATGTACGGGGTTAAATGGGGGAGGAATTATATTTTTATATTTTTTTTTAACCCGTGTGTGAAAGTTATTTTGTGGACCGTTATGTCTGGGGGGTGGGTGGTTTGGAAGAAGCGATGTCTCACAAAATGTTATAAAAAGCGAATAATGCAAAGGCTCGAAAGTATACATAGAAAGTAATATAAGCACCGCTAGATAATATTAAAGTCATTAATTAGCAAATCTATAGTGAACACAAAATGATGAGTTCACCTGAAACGGTTAACAAGGTTAGATAAATGCCTGCCAATCAATAGTTTAACCAACAAAGCCAAACTAAATGTGATAGAGCTATCCACAAAAATTCAAAAGGCAAAAAAAAATGCTCGAATCACAGGCCAAATGAATCAAATGCTTCATCATAAAGATAAGAAGATTCCTAAGCGAAAACAAAGCAAGTCTCATTATAGCTCGCTCACTCTTCTCGACAGCAACTAATATCCAGATCAATAAGCTGTAAACATGATTAAACCCCTGTTAAGTGGGCAAAAGTAATTGGTTTCACCAGGCAGGACAACAAAAAATATGAAAAAGCCCTATGCCTAAACTATCCAAGTTGACCGTCGCTTAATCGCAGTATATCCCTGTCGATTCAGCAATAAAGCATACTCCATTAAGTGAGCTTAAATGTAGCTTTATCGAGCTCTATGCTGACTTTCTCTTTTCCATCTGCCATATTCCACAACATATGTTTGAACTAAAAACAAAATAAGAATATTATTTCCTTGTTGTAGTCAGTATTTTTTTGATTTATCTTAGTCCTATTCTTCTTAGATGAGATAACAGTAAAATAATACGATCACCATGAATATAATAACACTTCCTAACTCAACTTAAAATTACAAATCGTTATATTTTTATATTATTTTTTAACCGTGGGTGTGGAAGTGGATGTATGGGCCGGGTTTGGGTTTTGGAGATTGGGCTCGTGGTATATTATGGGGAATGGGCTTTGGTTTTATGTAAAGGATAAATGGGTTTAAGGTTTATATAAGGGTTTTTGGACCAGGCTTATGAAATTTGTAGTTATAAAATGATAAGGACCTCAAATGAAATTCTGAAAACTATAAGGACTGATTCTGCCAATTTGCAATTTTGTAATCCAAGGACTACTTTTGACATTTGTTGAAACTTCAAGGATTAATGTTGACACTTTGAGCATAAATAGTGATCCCAGCTTGAAATTTCTTCATTGGCTCCGCCTTTTCTCACTCTTTCCATAACCCGTGCTCGTGTTGTCGTTTTTGACACGGTATTGTCCAATTTTTCATTATCCATCCCTGCATATTCACAAACACAAAAACAACATATCTTTGGCCTTTTTGTTAGTTTTTGGTTGTTTTTAGTCTGTAATTTAGGTCAAAAGGTATGTGTAAAATAACACATACCAATCATAATCTCATAGAAGCTCATTCAAGCTTAATGATAACTGGTAGTGAGTTCTAGTTTTGTTTCTGCTACATATGGTTAGTTAGCTTCAAGTCAATGAAAGTCAAAGGTGGATTAGAGATGGTTATTATGGTGTTATGGTGATCCAGAGGTGTTTTTTATAAGCCTATCTCAAAGATAGGCTAGCTTGTGGAGGTTCTCAGGAAGCTGAGAACTAAATAGTAAGCTTTCATCTTACTTTACAAAGTTCTTATTAGTTTAGATTCAATGTCCAATGCGTAATAGTTGAGATGTATGTTTTATGATGATTTACTGCTCATTTGATCGTTGATACTCAGTAGTAGTTTGATGATAATTGAGTTTGTTTGATCACATCTGAACTTGATTTTGTTATTGATATATGCTACTGCAGTTAGGTTCTTGGATCTGTGATTCTGAGATAATGGTGATAATTGTTGAATTTAGTTGTTGATTCTAGCTTTATTTAGTGTTATTACATCTGCTTGTATCAATGTTTCCGTGATTTTCAGTTTTAGTATACATGTTGTAGTTAAATTGTGCAACTAGAGGGTGTTTGGTAAAGTAGAAGTTTCTGAGTTGGAGACCTCTTTGGGAATTGTTTCAATTTGATCTTTCATTCATTAGTGATTAGGAGTAGTATTTAGTTAATTTCAATTAGTTTCAGATAGTATGATTAGTTTTGCATTAGTATTGTAAAATTTGAAAGATGAAATAGCCTAGGTTGTTATTTGCTGAGAAATTTGATTTTTAATCACTTTAGGTACTTAAACAAGTTCACTATAGGATAGTAGTAATGTGTTGTATTTGGTATTGAAGGTTTATTTGTTCAAATACTAATTCTCAACCATTTTCACTCAGTACCAAATCTACATCAGCCCCTTTCTTTCTCAATTGCTCTATTTAGATTAGATTTCAAGTAAGCTTCAGTTAGTATTAGCTCTTTGAATTGTTGGTGTATGTTGTTAGTAGTGTAGATTCTATAGTAATAGGTTTAGTCTTGGTTTTTCTGGTTAGCTTGTAGCTTATTTGTAGCCTGGAAAAGCACCTTAGGCCTGCACACTCCCCTGCCCTGTCTGCTGTCCCCTTTGCTTGCTTACCAGTTTTATAAGCTCTATATAAGCTCCTCTCAATCTGAGATTTGGTTTCCTTATAGTTTTCTAGCTTATCTTTCTTTAACTTTGCTTATAGTTGCTGTCAGAGCTTATTTAGAAGCTTAAATCTTGTCTGAAAGTCAGCCTTGGGACTGCGCAGTATTAGCTCTTATCAGTTTTTGCTTATTTGATTGTTTGTGTAGCTTAGCTTGTGTGAGCTTGTTGGATTGTTCAAATTTTCTTATTGGCTTGCTCTAGCTTGTTTAAGATAATCTCAGTTAGATTTAGCTCATTTTTGCACTCTAAGGATTAGCTTATGCCTTCAAGTTTCAGTTTTCACTTTGGTTTCTTAAAAGATTTTAGAAACTGTTCTTTTTCTTTTGCTTAAATCTGTGCTAACTTTAAGTTTTCATAAAAAGTTCTTTTTGATAAAAATGCTCATTTCATTATGCTTAATAAGTTTCCAAAAGAAAATTGCGAAAATAAAAAGTTTTCCAAAAAGGAGGACCAGTGGGATTCGAACCCTGGTCTCCTTCACTGTCCACACCTCACACTCACAACACAATTCCAGTTGCCCTAAGGTCTTTTCCTGTTATAGTATTGCATTGTTTTAGATTTAACCATGTGTCTCTTTAGCTTTATAGTTTTTCCAGTTTCTAAACTGCTTATTTCTACTTGTTCTTTTTAGATTTTTCAAGTTTTATATTTTTCTTAAATTCTTCATTACTCAAACTAATTTCCATAAAAAGTTAGGATTTATTTGAGCTCGTTTAGTACTTACTAGGATTTAATTAGATTCAAATAGTTTTTAATTCGTAATAAATAAATAAAAAGTAAAAAAAATATTTTTCTGTTTCTCAAAATTTTCTTTTATCGTTTAGAACGTAGGAAAATTATTTTCATTCCCGTAGGATTAGTGTAGCTCTATTTTCACATTTTATTTTGCGCACTTACGTAGTTTTAAATGTTTTTACGCGCGATTTTAAAATAGATTGCGTTTTAGGTTTATATAGCTTTACGTTATCATTTTGTTTGCTTTACGTAGTTATCTTATCCCATATTATCTCTTTTATTCTTATTCACGACACGAATCACGAACTTAAATCAAAAATTCCATTCAGCCTTCACTGGGACACGACCCGGGGAAATACTTGCCCGAGTATTCCTTCGGTAAAATTCACTATACTAAAACGATCACATCAAGTTTTTGGCGCCACTGCCGGGGAAGGTTGAAGTGAATTTTGGTTTTCATTTTTGAAAAAAATCGTTGTTTTTGAAAAACCTTCCTTGTATATATTTTTTTATATAAAAAGTAAAAAAAAAAAAAAAAAAATAAAAAAATATTAAACACTTTTCCTAAAGTGTTTGCAAAATACCAAAAATATAATAAACATCCTCGGTCTTCCGTTGAAGGAGGGCGGTTGTAAACCAAATAAGTTCAAACGCAAAAAGAGATCGTGAAATTATTCGTTTTCGGATTACTTTAATTCTACAACCAACTCCTTTGTTGCACGTAGATTTGAAGGAAACGATTTCGGGTGACGAATCGATCACAATAAAAAAATAATAAAAAAACATAAGAAAAATACAAAAATATTGTGTTTTTAAGTTTTCTTTTATATAAAAACCCAAAAATATTTTGATTTCAATTTTTGCTTAAAAATTTTAAAAACCAAAAAGATTTTTTCTTTCAAATTTTATTTTCCTTTTTCATTTTTTACTTTGATTGGTTTTAGTGTATGCTTACACGTTTACGGTCGAGATTAATCGTTAACTCTCCGACCATACCGACTCAACACTATCGTAGAGGTCGTAAAAGAGCTAACGTACCCGAGTTACGTACTCTTGTTGAATCACCCATCACCGAGATGGCCGATCAACGTACGATGCAAGAATTGCTCCAATGTCCCACCGAGGGATATAGAGATGCAATTGTTTTACCACCAATACTTTCCGAAAATTTTGAACTTAAAACCGGTTTGAGTCAACTTGTCACATCAAACTAATTTCACGGTTTTGAGAGGGACGATCCTCACGCGCACATTCGATGGTTCAATAAGTTGACCTCGACCATGAAATTTAAGGATGTTCCTCACGATGCTATTAAATTTGATGTTATTCCCGTTTTCACTCGAGGGGGCAGCCCGGATTTGGCTCGAAAAAGAACCCCCTCGTTCTATCAATACATGGGAAGAACTCTTCTCAAAATTCGTTAATCATTTCTTTCCTTCGTCTAAAACGACTAATCTTAAGAATGATATAACCAATTTTCAACAACGTTTTGATGAGAACTTTGGTGAGGCATGGGAACGTTTTAAGGATCTTCTTCGAAAATGTCCTCACCACGGTTTCTCCGAATTGCACCAAATCGACACGTTTTATAACGCTTTGACTCAAAACGATCAAGATTCTTTGAATGCAGCCGCCGGTGGCAATATCTTGAATTGTACGCCAAGGGATATTTTAACTATTATCGAGAACAAATCTAAGGTTCCGACTTCTCGTAACAAACCGAATTTTTCGAAAGTGAATTCTTCTACTCCTTCTTCTTCATCGGTCCAATCATCGGAATTGGCCGAACTTGCTGATGCTATCCGTTGTATGGTGAAAGAGTTTAAGATTCAGAACCAAAAACCCGAGCCCGTTAAAGCCGTTACTGAAAAATGTGTGATTTGTGGTGGTCCCCATCCATATTATGATTGTCAAGCCACCGATGGCCAAGTTTACAATGCTAATGTAGCCGCCGCAAACTACAATCAAAACCAAGGTTTTCGTACTCAAAACAACCAAATGGGGCCACCCGGGTTTCCACCCGTGCAAACTCATCAAAACCGTTATCCTCAAAATAACCAAGGTTATCAAAACCAAGGTTACAATCAAAACCGTGGAACCACTTTCAATCAAGCTCAAAATTATCAAGCCCCTCCACCACAACAAGTTTATCATCAACCACCACAACAAGTTCAACCTTCTCCCGAGCTTTCAAATTATATGAAATCTAACGATGTTAACATGCGAGCTATGCAAAATCAAATCAACAACATGAGGGTTGAACTTAAGAAAGAGATCGACACGACCATGACTCGACAAACGAATGAGCTTAAGCAAATGATGAGTAGTTTTCTTCTAATGAATCAACCGTCGACGTCTAGTTCTCTTCCGAGTAATACTATTGCTAACCAAAGGGGTGATTTGAAAGCAATCACAACTCGAAGTGGTGTTTCATACGATGGACCCACGGCTCCGACTACCTCGTCTTCTCTTCCTCCTAAGGTAGTCGACCGTGAGACCGAGGCGACAAAGGATACGGAACTTCCTACTAATAACGGAAGGACCGAAAACATCCAACCTCCGGTTGTCCAAATGCCTTAAGAAAAAGAAAATGTGTCTAAAGGAAAGGAAAAAGTTACTTTTGTACAAGATGAACCAATTAAAACTAAACTTCCTTATCCTTCGCGTTTAAATGATCAAAAGCACCGCGAGTCAATGAACTACCAAAAGGAAAAATTTTATAAAATCTTTCAAGATCTTCGATTTGATTTGAGTCTCGCGGATGCCGTTGTTTTGATGCCAAAATTTGCTTCGATGATAAAAAATTTGTTGAATAACAAAGAACAATTGTTTGAAATGACGAAAACGCCTTTGAATGAAAATTGTTCCGCGGTTCTCCTCAAGAAGCTTCCCGAAAAGCTTGGAGATCCCGGCAAGTTCTTGATTCCGTGTAATTTTCCGGGGATGGTTCAATGCTTCGCCCTAGCCGATTTGGGTGCTAGCATTAACCTTATGCCTAAGTCGAAGTGGAAGAAATTATCTCTTCCCGATCCTACTCCCACGTGCATGACCCTCGAGCTCGCCGATCGATCTACGTCTCATCCCATTGGAATAGCCGAGGATGTCATTGTTAATGTTGGAAAATTTCATTTCCCCGCCGATTTTGTGATTGTCGATTTTGATCCCGATCCAAGGGTACCTCTTATTCTTGGTAGAGGTTTCCTAAGGACGGGTCGTGCTTTGATTGATGTTTATGATGAGGAGATTACCTTGCGAAATGGTAATGAAGCCGTCACATTTAACTTGGATCAAACGTCGAGATACTCTTCTACCGATGATTGCATGTCCGTTAACCGAATCGATATTATTGATGAAGTTTCGGAGGAGTATTCTCAAGAGCTTCTTGGTTTTTCTCATGACGTTTCAAGTGGCAATTCCACTTGTGATTCTTCTTCTACTAATAATTCTTCCTCTTCTCTTCCCGATGATAATTCTCCTTCTTCTCAACCTATCGTTTCCGACTCTTCCCCTTCCCTCACTCCGTTTGAGGGAAGTGATTTCTTTTTGGAAGATGTCAATGCTTTTCTTGCTATCGACACACCGGATGTTGATGATTCTTACTACGATCCAGAGGGAGATATTCTTGTGCTTGAACAACTCTTGAATGAAGATCCTTTTTCTCCTCTCCCTCCGAAGAACATTTGTGTTGAAGAAGTTAAAGAAGTTAAAGAAGCCGAACCAACAAATGAAAAACCTCCCGAGCCCGAACTTAAAGAATTACCTCCTCATCTTGAGTACGCTTTCTTAGAAGGAACCGACAAATTTCCGGTTATCATTTCTAAATTCCTTCAAGATGAGGAGAAGATTCGTCTTCTAGATGTGCTTAAGAAGCATAAGAGTGCCATCGCTTGGCAAATTTCCGACATCAAGGGCATAGACCCTCGTTTTTGTACTCACAAGATTTTACTTGAAGATAATTACAAACCTTCCGTCCAACAACAACGACGGGTTAACCCAAAAATTCATGAAGTCATTAAAAAAGAGGTTATCAAATTACTCGACGCTGGGATGATTTACCCCATTTCTGATAGCCCATGGGTTAGTCCGGTCCATTGTGTTCCAAAGAAAGGTGGTATTACCGTTGTGAAAAATGATGATAATGAGTTAATCCCCACACGTCTCGTCACCGGTTGGAGAGTGTGTATTGATTACCGCAAACTTAACGATGCGACTCGTAAAGACCATTTCCCGCTTCCTTTTATGGATCAAATGCTCGAACGTCTTGCGGGAAATGAGTTCTATTGTTTTCTTGATGGTTTTTCCGGCTATTTTCAAATACCGATTGATCCCCAGGATCAAGAGAAAACGACTTTTACGTGCCCTTATGGAACGTTTGCTTACCGACGAATGCCATTTGGCTTATGCCATGCTCCTGGAACGTTCCAAAGGTGTATGATGGCCATTTTCATGATTTGATTGAGAAAACAATGGAAGTCTGTATGGACGATTTTTCGGTTTATGTTGATTCTTTTACGTCTTGTCTCTCCCATTTAGAACAAATGCTCCAACGATGCGAACAAACTAATTTAGTTCTAAATTGGGAGAAATGTCACTTTATGGTTAAAGAGGGTATTGTCCTTGGCCATAAGATCTCTAAGGCCGGGATTGAGGTTGATAGAGCTAAAGTCGATGTGATCGCAAAGCTACCTCATCCCACGACCGTCAAGGGAATTCGAAGTTTCCTCGGTCATGCAGGCTTTTACCGACGTTTTATNTATGGTTAAAGAGGGTATTGTCCTTGGCCATAAGATCTCTAAGGCCGGGATTGAGGTTGATAGAGCTAAAGTCGATGTGATCGCAAAGCTACCTCATCCCACGACCGTCAAGGGAATTCGAAGTTTCCTCGGTCATGCAGGCTTTTACCGACGTTTTATTCAAGATGTTTCCAAGATAGCCCGACCTTTGACCCATCTTCTTGAAAAGGATGCTCCATTTATCTTCTCAAATGAGTGCATTGATGCATTTAATATTCTTAAGAAGAAATTAACGGAAGCTCCTATCTTAGTTGCCCCTGATTGGGACTTGCCTTTTGAGCTCATGTGCGATGCTAGCGATTATGCTATCGGGGCGGTCTTGGGGCAACGAAAGAATAAATATTTTCAACCGATACACTATGCAAGTAAAACTATGAATGACGCTCAATCTCATTACACGACTACCGAAAAAGAAATGCTAGCGGTCATATATGCCTTTGAAAAGTTTCGACCTTACCTTCTTTTGAAGAAGTGCATAGTGTATACGGATCATTCGGCTTTAAAGTACTTAATGAACAAACAAGATGCTAAACCAATACTTATGCAATGGGTTCTCCTCCTTCAAGAATTCAATGTTGAAATTCGGGACAAGAAAGGAGCGGAGAACCTAGCAGCCGATCATTTGTCTAGACTCGAAAATCCTCATCAAAGTGTTCTCGAGAAAAAGGATATAAATGAATCATTTCCTCTTGAGACACTTGGGAGTGTATCACATAGTGATTCAAGTATCCCATGGTTCGCCGATTTTGCGAATTACCATGCGGGGAACTTCATAAGTAAAGGGATGTCGTCCCATCAAAAGAAGAAATTTTTCAAAGATGTTAAACATTATTTTTGGGACGACCCCTACTTGTTTAGAACATGTGCTGACCAAGTAATCCGTCGGTGTGTTCATGGCGCGGAAGCTAATGAAATTCTTTTGGCATGCCACAATGGACCCACGGGGGGACATCATGGTGCCAATTACACCGCTCGGAAAGTTTTTGACTCTGGCTTCTATTGGCCAACGATTTACCGAGATGCGCAAGACTTGGTGAAATCTTGTGACTCGTGCCAGCGTCAAGGAAAAATTTCACAACGTGATGAGATGCCTCAAAATGCTATTCAAGTTTGTGAAATCTTTGATGTCTGGGGTATCGATTTTATGGGACCATTCCCGTCTTCGAAAGGGAATAAATACATATTTGTGGCGGTCGATTATTTGTCTAAATGGGTTGAAGCGAAAGCGCTCCCCACAAATGACGCCGAGTTTTGGTTAAGTTCTTGAAAAACTTGTTTTCCCGATTTGGTACACCTCGTGCTATCATAAGTGATCGTGTTACTCATTTTTGTAATGATCAATTCGCTAAAGTCATGTCCAAATATGGAGTTACTCATCGTCTTAGTACCGCGTATCATCCGCAAACGAGCGGTCAAGTTGAGGTGTCCAATCGTGGTCTTAAGAGGATTTTAGAAAGAACCGTTGATGGAAATCGTGCTTCTTGGTCCGACAAGTTGGATGCTGCATTATGGGCTTTCCGCACCGCTTACAAAACCCCCATCGGGTGTACTCCTTATAAGTTGGTAAAACCGTGGAACCACTTTCAATCAAGCTCAAAATTATCAAGCCCCTCCACCACAACAAGTTTATCACCCTCCACCACAACAAGTTCAACCTTCTCGCGAGCTTTCAAATTATATGAAATCTAACGATGTTAACATGCGAGCTATGCAAAATCAAATCAACAACATGAGGGTTGAATTTAAGAAAGAGATCGACACGACCATGACTCGACAAACAAATGAGCTTAAGGAAATGATGAGTAGTTTTCTTCAAATGAATCAACCGTCGACGTCTAGTTCTCTTCTGAGTAATACTATTGCTAACCCGAGGGGTGATTTGAAAGCAATCAACACTCGAAGTGGTGTTTCATATGATGGACCTACGGCTCCGACTACCTCTTCTTCTCTCCCTCCCAAGGTAGTCGACCGTGAACCCAAGGTGACAACGGATACGGAACTTCCTATTAATAATGGAAGTACCGAAAACATCCAACCTCCGGTTGTCCAAATGCCTAAAGAAAAAGAAAATGTGTCTAAAGGAAAGGAAAAAGTTACTTTTGAACAAGATGAACCAATTAAAACTAAACTTCCTTATCCTTCGCGTTTAAATGATCAAAAGCACCGTGAGTCAATGAACTACCAAAAGGAAAAATTTTATAAAATCTTTCAAGATCTTCGATTTGATTTGTGTCTCGCGGATGCCGTTGTTTTGATGCCAAAATTTGCGTCGATGATCAAAGATTTGTTGAATAATAAAGAGAAATTATTTGAAATGGCAAAAACACCTTTGAACGAAAATTGTTCGGCGATTCTCCTCAAGAAGCTTCCCGAAAAGCTTGGAGATCCTGGAAAGTTCTTGATTCCGTGTAATTTTCCGGGGATGGTTCAATGCTTCGCCTTGGCCGATCTTGGTGCTAGCATTAACCTTATGCCTAAGTCGATGTGGAAGAAATTATCTCTTCCCGATCCTACTCCCACGTGCATGACCCTCGAGCTCGCCGATCGATCTACGTCTCATCCCATTGGAATCGCCGAGGATGTCATTGTTAATGTTGGAAAATTTCATTTCCCTGCCGATTTTGTGATTGTCGATTTTGATCCTGATCCAAGGGTTCCTCTTATTCTTGGTAGAGGTTTCCTAAGGACGGGTCGTGCTTTGATTGATGTTTATGATGAGGAGATTACTTTGCGAAATGGTAATGAAGCCGTCACGTTTAACTTGGACCAAACGTCGAGATACTCCTCTACCGATGATTGCATGTCCGTTAACCGAATCGATATTATCGATGAAGTTTCGGAGGAGTATTCTCAAGAGCTTCTTGGTTTTTCTCATGACGTTTCAAGTGGCAATCCCACTTGTGATTCTTCTTCTACTAATTATTCTTCCTCTTCTCTTCCCGATGATAATTCTCCTTCTTCTTAACCTATTGTTGCCGACTCTTCCCCTTCCCTCACTCCGTTTGAGGGAAGTGATTTCTTTTTGGAAGATGTCAATGTTTTTCTTGCCATCGACACATCGGATGTTGATGATTCTTATTACGATCCGGAGGGAGATATTCTTTTGCTTGAACAACTTTTAAATGAAGATCCTTTTTCTCCTCTCCCTCCGAAGAACATTTGTGTTGAAGAAGTTAAAGAAGTCAAAGAAGCCGAACCGACAAATGAAAAATCTCCCGAGCCCGAGCTTAAAGAATTACCTCCTCATCTTGAGTACGCTTTCTTAGAAGGAACCGACAAATTTCTCGTTATCATTTCTAAATTCCTTCAAGATGAGGAGAAGATTCGTCTTCTAGATGTGCTTAAGAAGCATAAGAGTGCCATCGCTTGGCAAATTTCCGACATCAAGGGCATAGACCCTCGTTTTTGTACTCACAAGATTTTACTTGAAGATAATTACAAACCTTCCGTCCAACAACAATGACGGGTTAACCCAAAAATACATGAAGTCATTAAAAAAGAGGTTATCAAATTACTCGACGCTGGGATGATTTACCCCATTTCTGATAGCCCATGGGTTAGCCCGGTCCATTGTGTTCCAAAGAAAGGTGGTATTACCGTTGTAAAGAATGATGATAATGAGTTAATCCCCACACGTCTCGTCACCGGTTGGAGAGTGTGTATCGATTACCGCAAACTTAATGATGCGACTCGTAAAGACCATTTCCCGCTTCCTTTTATGGATCAAATGCTCGAACGTCTTGCGGGAAATGAGTTTTATTGTTTTCTTGATGGTTTTTTCGGCTATTTTCAAATTCCGATTGATCCCCAGGATCAAGAGAAAACGACTTTTACGTGCCCTTATGGAACGTTTGCTTACCGACGAATGCCATTTGGCTTATGCAATGCTCCTGGAATGTTTCAAAGGTGCATGATGGCCATTTTTCATGATTTGATTGAGAAAACAATGGAGGTCTTTATGGATGATTTTTCGGTTTATGGTGATTCTTTTACGTCTTGTCTCTCCCATTTAGAACAAATGCTCCAACGATGCGAACAAACTAATTTGGTTCTAAATTGGGAGAAATGTCACTTTATGGTTAAAGAGGGTATTGTCCTTGGCCATAAGATTTCTAAGGCCGGGATTGAGATTGATAGGGCCAAAGTCAATGTGATCGCAAAATTACCTCATCCCACGACCGTCAAGGGAATTCGAAGTTTCCTCGGTCATGCCGGCTTTTACCGACGTTTTATTCAAGATTTTTCCAAGATAGCCCGACCTTTGACCCACCTTCTTGAAAAGGATGCTCCGTTTATCTTCTCAAATGAGTGCATTGATGCATTTAATATCCTAAAAAAGAAGTTAACGGAGGCTCCTATATTAGTTGCCCCCGATTGGGACTTGCCTTTTGAGCTTATGTGCGATGCTAGCGATTATGCTATCGGGGCGGTCTTGGGGCAGCGAAAGAATAAATATTTTCAGCCGATACACTATGCAAGTAAAACAATGAATGACGCTCAATCACATTATAAAACTACCAAAAAAGAAATGTTAGCCGTCATATATGCCTTTGAAAAGTTTTGACCTTACCTTCTTTTGAAGAAGTGCATAGTGTATACGGATCATTCGGCCTTAAAATACTTAATGAACAAAACAAGATGCTAAACCAAGACTTATGCGATGGGTTCTCCTCCTTCAAGAATTCAATGTTGAAATTCGAGACAAGAAAGGAGCGGAGAACCTAGCCGCCGATCATTTGTCTAGACTCGAAAATCCTCATCAAAGTGTTCTCGAGAAAAAGGATATAAATGAATCATTTCTCTTGAGACACTTGGGAGTGTATCACATAGTGATTCTAGTACCCCATGGTTCGCCGATTTTGCGAATTACCATGCGGGGAATTTCATAAGGAAAGGGATGTCGTTCCAACAGAAAAAGAAATTCTTTAAGGATGTTAAGCATTATTATTGGGACGACCCCTACTTGTTTAGAGTTTGTGCGGATCAAATGATTAGGAGATGTGTTCACGGCAAGGAGGCCGATGAGATTCTTATGGCATGTCACAATGGACCCACGGGGGGACATCATGGTGCTAATTTTACCGCAAAGAAACTTTTTGATTCTGGCTTCTATTGGCCGACGATATACCGAGATGCACAATATTTGGTGAAATCTTGTGACTCATGCCAATGACAAGGAAAAATTTCACAACGAGATAAGATGCCTCAAAACGCTATTCAAGTTTGTGAAATCTTTGATGTTTGGGGTATCGATTTTATGGGACCATTCCCGTCTTCGAGAGGGAATAAGTACATACTTGTGGCGGTCGATTACTTGTCTAAATGGGTTGAAGCGAAAGCGCTCCCCACAAATGACGCACGAGTAGTGGTTAAGTTCTTGAAAAACTTGTTTTCCCGATTTGGTACACCTCATGCTATCATAAGTGATCGTGGTACTCATTTTTGTAATGATCAATTCGCCAAAGTCATGTCTAAATATGGAGTTACTCATCGTCTTAGTACCGCGTATCATCCGCAAACGAGCGGTCAAGTTGAGGTGTCCAATCGTGGTCTTAAGAGGATTTTAGAAAGAACCGTAGATGGAAATCGTGCTTCTTGGTCCGATAAGTTGGATGATGCATTATGGGCTTTCCGTACGGCTTACAAAACACCAATAGGATGTACTCCATATAAGCTTGTTTACGGAAAGACTTGTCATTTACCCATCGAGTTAGAGCATAAAGCATATTGGGCTTTGAAACATGTTAATTTTGACCTTAAGACCGCGGGTGATCATCGTAAAATACAATTAAATGAATTGGTTGAATTGCGTGATCAAGCTTATGAGAATTCTTTAATCTACAAAGAGAAAACAAAGAGGATACATGATGAAAAGATTAAGAATCGTGATTTTAATGTAGGAGACCGAGTCCTTCTTTTTAATTCTCGATTGAAAATTTTCTCGGGCAAGCTCAAAACCCGTTGGTCTGGACCGTTCACTATTACCCATGTGTTCCCTTATGGTACCGTCGAGTTATCTCAACCCGATGGTCCCAACTTTAAGGTGAACGGTCATAGGATCAAACATTACTTCGGAGGGGATATACCACCCATGGTAGTCCCGGATCTCCAAACTTTCCCTAATGACAAATGAATTCGGGGATCGAGTCTAAGCTATACGACTCGATAATAAACAAACACTTCGTGGGAGGCAACCCATGCTTATCCTTTCTATCTTCTTTCTATTTTCTTTTACTAATGTGACGTGAGGAGGGGCGACCTCTTCCATTCTTGTGCTTTCGTGGTTGTTTGTGTTGTATGTGCAGGAATTTCCCGAATTATGATGACTCTCGTGCTCGTTGTTTGTCCCATCTCTACTCGAGTCTCATTCTTCTTGCTTTTGGAAATTCGTGTTATATCCTAATCTTATCGACTAACGCTTATCTTTGGCATAATTAATAAACGGCCCTAGATTTTTGTTAGGATTACCCTTGCCTTGGAAACATTGAGGACAATGTTTATATTTAGTCTGGGGGGGGGGGTGAATCTTCGATTCGATTGATCTTGCACTTTCACCTTTGTCGTTCACTCTCGCAACCCCGTTTTTCCTAAAAAAATGAAAAAATTGAAAAATTTTGAAAAATTTCAAAGAAAAAATGATGAAAATGTTATGAAAAAGCACAAAAAAATGAGAAAAGTTGAAAAATTATGCAAAAATAGAATAAGTGTTTTGACACCGTGTTGACTTTCTTGTTGGCGAGAGTAGGAATAATATTTTGACTTGATCGGGCGTGTTGAGCCCTAGCTTGTTCCCTTAACCAATGATGATCACATAAGCTTGTGCTAGTTTTGTACACAAGGAGCTACTCTTTTGTCGGCTCCCGTACATTACTTTATATATGCGCAGCTTAAAAGCTTTCGCTAGTCTTTTACATAAGAAGCTATAAAACGCGAATTCTTTTATTAGAGTTTGCAAGTTTCTGTAATTGACTTTATATATGCGTGGCTTGATTATCGGCTAAGTATTCGCGGATCTCATTATTTGAGATTTGTTAAAAAAGCGAAGAATGAGAAATGATAGTGTTTATTTAGAAGTTAGATGCCATACGTGGAGTAGTGGTTCTCTTTAGAGCTCATCGAAGGTATTTGTGGTCTTTTGTTCCCATCAGCTTGTTTCACCCCATATCTTGTGTATAAATAATTAAAGATGTCTCGGTTGTGACGAAATTTAGTTTTTTATCTTCTTAAGAGAATTTTTGCTTGAAAAATTGGGTACACATCAAGGATACACGCCAATAGTATTGAGTTGTATTGTATTGTATTACGATGTATTGAGTTGTACGTATGTGGTTTCGGAGCTACCCTTTAAAGCCCGGTATTCGTTAGAGCTAAGGTGCTTTGAGACTTCGGATTGAGATCGGACCTTAGATCCTACTTCTAAAGGCGGTAGGTCTTGGATTGAAACCGTGAAGGTTCGGAGTTGAAAAGTTACTAAGGCAAGGAAAAAAAAGAAGAAAAATGATGAATGAAAAAAAAAGTATCAAGAAAAGTAAAAAAAAATGAAAAAAGTGAAAAAATCAAAAGAAAGAATAAGGATTTATATTGAGATTTATGGATTATGAGCTTAAGTGCTAAGACTAAAGTTGGTAGCACGTGAGGTGCATGCGAATGATCCTAGATCGGGCGCATGAGGTGCATGTGAAAGTACTCTCCAACTTATGTCTATTTTGATGTATTCCTAAGTCTTTGTATTTATGTATCCAATATCCTTGATGCGGGCCTCATTTTTCGAGCAAACCTTCTTAATAGAAGACGACTAACTACTTAGCGTTAGAATTCTTGGTATTTTTATCGGATTAAATCATATCGAAAACGAGAAAATATGAAGCAATTCATTTATCTCACAAAAATAAAATAAATAGATACACTAAGATATGGGAACAAGAGGTTTTACACAAGTAACTACGATGAGTAGTTTTGGCATCTAACTTGTAAATAAACGGTGATCTCGTTTATAAGCTTAGTTTGGGGACTTGTGAAAAGTCAAGGATGACGAATTTTATCCTTATGGTCACTTTTCTATGAATCGTGTTTCTACTCGATGAACCTAAACGTTATCGCAAGATAATGAAAGTTAACATACCGTCATATGAATAAAGTGAAAAATACAAAAATATAAGTATAGCGTTAGTAAGTGTAATAAAATGGGTAAACGGGGCATTTTAGGGAATAAATGATTTTGAAATCTCTTTTGAACGTTCTTGCTACTTTTCAAAGTTAGTATAAAGAGTTTCTAAATTATTTATCTCGAGAATGTGATGTGATTACATTGCGTGAGGACACGGCAATACCTTATTCTGGGGGATTTTGGTATGTGTTAATTTACACATACCTTTATACCTAAATATCGGACCAAAACGACCAAAAACCCGACTATGAATGCCAAATTTGTATTGTTTTTGTGTTTGTGATGTGCAGGTAAGGATATTGTGAAAATGGACAAATATCACGAGAATCAACAAACACGAGCACGAGAATGAACGAGTGTCAAAAGCCGGAGCCCGGAAGCATTTTTTCAAGTTTAGATCACAAATGAGCTCAAAGTGGCAACAATGGTCCCTTGAAATTCAGAATTACAAGTTAGGTCCTTGTTAAATCCTAAGCCTTAACAACAAATGCAAGCCTGGTCCTTTATTTTCATAAACCCATTTACAATTAAACAAAACCCAAGGCCCATTTCCTTTTTATGAATAACCCGGCCCACCATCCCTTTTAACCCACACCAGTGAAACGAAATAATAATAAAAAAAACCCTTTCCCTCCCCCCAAATATTACCCCGTATCTTTCTTTCCCAATCCACAAGAACCCTAATTTTTACCCAATCAAAATTACCACTCCCCACATCAATTAACCAATAATTACCAATCATTAAACGTTCTAGAAGGTGTTTCACGTGCACAGGGCATGTCAGTGAATAAAATCCGTGTACACTTAAGTCACGTGGACATGTGGCAGAGTTTTATTGGACAAGACACATCATTATTCTGCCTTGGATCTGTCTTCTAGAACATTGCTGACAAGACAGAGAGTATGAGGCATGAGGATTGCCAACATGGCCATTTGGAGGTTTCTCATTGGATGGAACACATCACCAAAGCAATCTAAGGGCTGAGAATGATTGATTCGTGATGGGAAATGATCTAAGGGACGAGATGGATGATCCAGAGGCTTCTGAGAAGACCTCTTTCACCTCAGCAACCTATATAAGGAACTCCTCCTCCTCACAATTGGAATCGGTTAGCTGTAGGAATAGCTTAGTTAGGAATAATATAGTAGTATAGCTTTAGCTCTAGCTTAATTGTATCAGCTCTAAATTTTAGTCTCATTTTACTCTTAAAGTTTTGTAATCAACTTTCACTTAATGCAATTTAGCTTTTAAAAGTCAAGTATAATTCTACTTTTAGCTTTAATCAAGTTGTTTATTAGTTTCCAAGCTCTTTTTCTACTGATCATAATCTCATAGAAGCTCATTCAAGCTTAATGATAACTAGTAGTGAGTTCTAGTTTTGTTTCTGCTACATATGGTTAGTTAGCTTCAAGTCAATGAAAGTCAAAGGTGGATTGGAGATGGTTATTATGGTGTTATGGTGATCCAGAGGTGTTTTTTATAAGCCTATCTCAAAGATAGGCTAGCTTGTGGAGGTTCTCAGGAAGCTGAGAACTAAATATTAAGCTTTCATCTTACTTTACAAAGTTCTTATTAGTTTAGATTCAATGTCCAATGCGTAACAGTTAAGATGTATGTTTTATGATGATTTACTGCTCATTTGATTGTTGATACTCAGTAGTAGTTTGATGATAATTGAGTTTGTTTGATCACATCTGAACTTGATTTTGTTATTGATATATGCTACTGCAGTTAGGTTCTTGGATCTGTGATTCTGAGATAATGATGATAATTGTTGAATTTAGTTTTTGATTCTAGCTTTATTTAGTGTTATTACATCTGCTTGTATCAATGTTTCCGTGATTTTCAGTTTTAGTATACATGTTGTAGTTAAATTGTGCAACTAGAGGGTGTTTGGTAAAGTAGAAGTTTCTGAGTTGGAGACCTCTTTGGGAATTGTTTCAATTTGATCTTGCATTCATTAGTGATTAGGAGTAGTATTTAGTTAATTTCAATTAGTTTCAGATAGTATGATTAGTTTTGCATTAGTATTGTAAAATTTGAAAGATGAAATAGCTTAGGTTGTGATTTGCTGAGAAATTTGATTTTTAATCACTTTAGGTATTTAAACAAGTTCATTATAGGATAGTAGTAATGTGTTGTATTTGGTATTGATGGTTTATTTGTTCAAATACTAATTCTCAACCATTTTCACTCAGTACCAAATCTACATCTGCCCCTTTCTTTCTCAATTGCTCTATTTAGATTAGATTTCAAGTAAGCTTCAGTTAGTATTAGCTCTTTGAATTGTTGGTGTATGTTGTTAGTAGTGTAGATTCTATAGTAATAGGTTTAGTCTTGGTTTTTCTGGTTAGCTTGTAGCTTATTTGTAGCCTGGAAAAGCACCTTAGGCCTGCACACTCCCTTGCCTAGTCTGCTGTCCCCTTTGCTTGCTTAGCAGTTTTATAAGCTCTATATAAGCTCCTCTCAGTCTGAGATTTGGTTTCCTTATAGTTTGCTAGCTTATCTTTCTTTAACTTTGCTTATAGTTGCTGTCAGAGCTTATTTAGAAGCTTAAATCTTGTCTGAAAGTCAGCCTTGGGACTGCGCAGTATTAGCTCTTATCAGTTTTTGCTTATTTGATTGTTTGTGTAGCTTAGCTTGTGTGAGCTTGTTGGATTGTTCAAATTTTCTTATTGGCTTGCTCTAGCTTGTTTAAGATAATCTCAGTTAGATTTAGCTCATTTTTGCACTCTAAGGATTAGCTTATGCCTTCAAGTTTCAGTTTTCACTTTGGTTTCTTAAAAGATTTTACAAACTGTTCTTTTTCTTTTGCTTAAATCTGTGCTAACTTTAAGTTTTCATAAAAAGTTCTTTTTGATAAAAATGCTCATTTCATTATGCTTAATAAGTTTCCAAAAGAAAATTGCGAAAATAAAAAGTTTTCCAAAAAGGAGGACCAGTGGGATTCGAACCCTGGTCTCCTTCACTGTCCACACCTCACACTCACAACACAATTCCAGTTGCCCTAAGGTCTTTTTCTGCTATAGTATTGCATTGTTTTAGATTTAACCATGTGTCTCTTTAGCTTTATAGTTTTTCCAGTTTCTAAACTGCTTATTTCTACTTGTTCTTTTTAGATTTTTCAAGTTTTATATTTTTCTTAAATTCTTCATTACTCAAACTAATTTCCATAAAAAGTTAGGATTTATTTGAGCTCGTTTAGTACTTACTAGGATTTAATTAGATTTAAATAGTTTTTAATTCGTAATAAACAAATAAAAAGTAAAAAAAAAATATTTTTCTTTTTCTCAAAATTTTCTTTTATCGTTTAGAACGTAGGAAAATTATTTTCATTCCCGTAGGATTAGTGTAGCTCTATTTTCACATTTTATTTTGCGCACTTACGTAGTTTTAAATGTTTTTACGCGCGATTTTAAAATAGATTACGTTTTAAGTTTATATAGCTTTACGTTATCATTTTGTTTGCTTTACGTAGTTATCTTATCCCATATTATCACTTTTATTCTTATTCACGACACGAATCACGAACTTAAATAAAAAATTCCATTCAGCCTTCACTGGGACACGACCCGGGGAAATACTTGCCCGAGTATTCCTTCGGTAAAATTCACTATACTAAAGCGATCACATCAATATCACATGTGATATATCATATCATATCACATGTAATTCCCAAACATATCATATCATATGTGATATATCACTTGTGATACATATCATATCACATGTGATATATCATATCATATGTGATACATAGTATATCACATGTGATATTTCACTAGAATATTATAGTCACATAGCCAAATTGTTAATTGTAGACTAACACATAGCCGAAGGTTATGTGTTTGTCTTAAATGAAAGCATAGCCGAAGGCTATGCCTTTATTTAAGCCAAACATTTCAACCGTTATACCAGAGTAACATCAACATAAACTGTCTATATTTTTAAAAAACGCTTAGTCGTTGGCAAAACATAACCGAACGGTTTGTGTTTGTCTACGACCATGTGCATGTCTTAGACCTTACTTCTATCACATTTTTCTTCACTAAATTATCAATAACATCAACAAAATCACTGTAAACACTTAAAAAACCTTACTTCTAATCACATTTTTTTCAATAAAATCTCATCAACATGATCATAAACTCATTAAACATTCATATCTAACTATCTATCATACACATCTTTATCTTAAACTCTATAAACAGTTGTTATCATTATTTAATCATAAAAAATAGTAATGGCGAGTAAAAAAAGATGTAAATGAAAAAAAAGTTGATTATTATACCTGAAAACCATTTTTTAGTCGGTTTTGGTGTCGGAGTTTCATCGTCTTCCTCCTCGGTCTCCGTGTCCCTCATGTATTGTTTCATTACAGTGTCGTTGGCGTCTTTATTTTTCATTTTTATGGAGTTTGTAGTGTTTTTCATATCTAGGGGACGGTTGCGCACGGTTATCTATGATTTTGATCGGTTTTCGTGAGTTGTGTGTGTTTTTTGAGTGTGTGTTTTGAGTGTGAGAGAATGAATTGAAGTTATGTGAGTAGCGGGAGTTTAGGGGGTAGATGGTTTCACAATAAATGACGGTTATACCCTCCCGTGTTTTATTAGCAGTTTTTTTTATTCCTTTTTAATCTGGACCGTTGGATTGAATGTTGATGGACGCTTTGGATGCGTCCCTTGGTATGCGAGATATGTTTGGGTTGTAATATAACTCGCCTCGTTTTTTAGGCTAAACACACCTGGACCTGACCACTCGCCAATGGAAACGAGCTAAGCCGTTCGTGAAAAGCTCATATCTGTAAAAAGCTCGGATGAGCCGAGCCTAATAAGCTCGAGCCCAATTCAAGCTTAAATTTGGGCTTGTTTTATAATCGAGATCGAGCCCGAGCTTTATATATAAAGCTCGATTAAGCTCGCGAGCCTAAACGAGGTCAAAAATATATTCATATATATACTTTCTAGGCATATACGAGCTTAAAAAGATAACAAGCTTGAGCCAAATGTGATTAACAAGCTTTCGAGCTTTATTTCATTCAACATGTTATATAAGTTATTCGGGCCCGAGCCGAGCTCGAACTTTTGAAAATTTTCACGAGACGAGCTCAAGCTCTGGCAAGCTTGGCTCGGCTCGGCTCGTTTCCACCCCTATCGCAAACCCATAGTGGAACCACAACTACGCATGGTGTGGTGGTGGGTTATTTTACGCATGATGCTAGGGATTAAATCATGATCAAATATAATCGGGTGCACAAATTTTTTAAACCTTAATATAGAAACATCTTTCGATAGACTGGATACATTCAAGATTCATTTAGGAAAAATTGTTATTTTTTTCAAGGAAAATGGTAGATGGGCCGAACTAAATAGACCTAAAAGTGTATCTAATACATAAATGATTTGTACAGTGATGTCACTGTACAAGTCATTTATGCATTAAGTCCACTTTTAGGTCCATGTCCCTATATCAATGCTCCTTTTTCAATTAACAATTTAAATCAAAAAAATTTATGAGTGTTCCAGAACCCTGCGAAAAACACCTTGTTCCATCCTTGCGTGATGGTGAGTTATTTTGCATTTTTTTGTTGTGGAGACCACAAACAAAGTTCAAGAAAAAAAATAGAAAATGGTCCAAGAACCCAAAACGGTAACTTACATATTTATTTTTAAAAAATGGTAAATTGCAAATATATATATATATATATATATATATATATATATATATATATATATATATATATAT
>LBNU01028028.1:59612-90018 GCA_014162995.1 Artemisia annua | reverse complement strand
TTTTTTTTTTTACGATATGATCTAAAAAAAATAAAGTTTTCGATTATCAAAGATTGAATCTGATTTTACTTTTATAACTTTCGATATGATTTTTTTTTACTACTTTCGATCTTTTTTTTTATTTTTTTTTTTATTTTTTTTTGTTGGAAATGGTGTTGCATATTAGCTTTTGTATATTAGTTTTTGATAAACGTGTATGATCAGTTAATTAGATTGCATTTGTGTATGATCAATTAACTAATGTAGAAAAAATGTAACTGAATTATAAAAATATACATGTGTTTTGCTCTAACTTTGATTTTTACATCTGATTTAATTTTTTTTGGGGTCTGTTGTTGAAAAAAATACATGGGTGTTTATGATTTATAAGTTTTAGATTTTTATCTAATTTAGGGGATTAGTAAAGTGTTTGAAAATTTACATTTGTGTTTGGAGTTGCACACCTTTTTTAATGTGTTTTGAGGTTTGCAAAAAATAGGATTATGATGTTTAGGTTAAAAATACAAGTGTTATGCTGTGTAAATTACATGTTTTTTAAGATAGAATATGTTTTGAGGTTATTTCTGAGGTAGGATTAATATAATTAGTTTAAAAATACACGTGTTTTGCTTTGCGGTGTACATGTGTTTTGATAAAGGATTTGGTATGAGTTAGGATTAGTAAGTATAAACACATGTGTTTATGTGTTTCAGTTTCCAAGATGTAACATAAATTAGTTGATTCGTTGAGTTGTTTTTACATTGGATACATGTGTTTTGATATGAGTTAATTGGAATGATAATTATGGGTTTTGTGTTTCTTTATTATTAGACATGCTTTAATTTCTGCTCTTGCAATATACTTATTGCAGAATATGGTGGAGTTATGCTTCGCGGATGCAAAAAAGAAAGACGTTGATGAATTAGACGATGGTGCACATGGCACAAGGATTAAAAACACATGTGTATATTTCATGTGTTCTTGAACCAGGCGTGGAATACATGTGCACGCCTAAAAGATTAACCAACTGTTAAAGACATTGTATTATACACATGTGCACGCTTCATATATTTGTAATAAAATTGAATACAAGTGTATCATATCTCTTGTGTATGACAATTTGTAAATTTTGAAATTGCTTAAATCTGTTAATAAAGTTCTGTTTTTTTTATACATATTTATGTTATATTTTTGAAAGATACATGTGCAAATACAAAACATCTATGCATAAACGAAAAATGCAACTGTCACATAATGCAAAACACATGTGCACGTATTGTTTTTTTAAAAAGGTATAATGCAAAAAATAAATAAATAAATAAAATAAAATAAAATAAATCCTAGAATTTAGGGAACTAAAAAAAAACGTTTTTTGTAAAAAAAAAATAAAAATAAAATAAAAAAGTATTTTACCATTTTACCCTTTTGAATTATATAATAAAATTTAATATCAAAAAAATCTGATTGGTTGATTTTGGTTTTCGCAGTTCTCGCAATTCATTTGGTTCTGAAAAGAACCTCACCCTATATCTATATATACATATATATATATATATACATATATATATATATGGATATATATATATATATATATATATATATATATATATATATATATATATATATATATATATATATATATATATATATATATATATATATATCCATGTGGTAACTCTTTTTTGCATCTCTTTTTCTAAGGTGGGAGAGATCGTGGTTTCTGATTCTGAAGATGAGGTGGTTCTTAACACATTTGATGAGTCTGCTAATCTATTCTGTGGTGGACAAGAGTATGAAGAAGATTATGATGACTATGACTACGATGACTATGCAAAGCAGGTTTATGATCTTCCAAGGAATTTGGATGCTTTTAATGCCATGTACGGCACAAGGCTTTAAGGTCTTAGGAAGTAGTCTTATTTTGATATGTCTTATGTTATCATTTGAGTAGTGGTTTGATTTCTTGTCTAGAAATAGGAAGTATCTTGTTATGTAAGCTTTTTGCCTATGTAACGGGCTGAGATATGAGATTCACCCATATCCATTGTACTTAAATGCTTTTTGGAGTAATATATTTACCGGGTCGTTGACCTTTTACCCAAAAAAAAACTCTTTTTTACATCGTAGACAACTCAAAACCTTAAATAGCGAATAATATCCCTGATGTTCACACTTTGTTGCAAATTATGTCATTTTCACTGATGACCATTAAAAAACCCCGTTAGTCATAGTCAAAGGGCATGTGAAATGACTAAGTTGCCCTCGTCTTCTTCCCACAATTTCTTTTAACCCACTCTCATGGTTTCCCGCAATATTGTGATGTACTCTTTTTTTTCCTCCATCCCCTTCAATCTTAATATACCCAAATTCACAAACACAAAGTTACAAACACAAGTTCTTAAACATAAATTTTTAAGGGTATGTTTGGCAAAACTAGCTGTAAGGTGTAAGTTAGCTGTAAACTACAAAGCTGTTAACATGAGCTACAAGCCGTATATTTTTTTTTAATAAAAGTGTTTGGTAAGTTAGCTGTTAAATATAATTATAAGATGTAAAATGACATATTTATAATTGTAAATAAATGTTTGGAGGGTATATCAGTAATTTAAAGTTTTAACAGCTCCAAAATTCTAAAAAGCTTCACGAATCAGCTTTTCATTTAGGAGCTATTTGTTTAAAATAAAAACTTGAAGTTAATGTATCCAAACGGAGCTACTTATTTTAAATAAGATTATTTTTGTAACAAAAAGCTAACAACTCCCCAAAAATCTCTTGCCAAACAGGCCCTAAAGATAAATTTAGTATCATCTTTAGAAACCCATTTTGATTCCATTATACTTCTTTCAAATGAAAATCCCATCCAAGATGAATTCATCTCCTAATGTTGAACAATCTGTTAAAGTTGATATGGACAAGTCCGATACCCGACCAACTATGACCCTCCATCCCTGCAACAACCACCACCAAAGTCGTCACACAACCCCCACCATCGAAAACCTAGTTTCATCTTAGAGCCGTGAAAAGGCGGTTAGGATAATACATGGTCCTACGGGTATTATTCAAATGGCGAGGATTCGTATAATAGCAGATATTAGGGAAGGTGGGCAGGAGTGTGTAATGCCGACAAGATTATATTACGTAAGTTGTTGAGGATGAGGATTTTACACGTGGGTCATGGGTTAGCGCGGTTGAGTTTATGAATGCTAATGAGGGGAACGCGAGTGGGTGTTCGGGAGATATTAAGAACTTTCGCAAGAATGGGAAACTTGAGCAGGTTGTTGCCATATGCAATTCTTGTACTCCGAATGCGTTGGGTGATCCCACAGTAACACTTAAAGACCTTTCAAGTACAATTCATCACGAATTCCTTACAAAGGGTGGTTATGGAAATACTATTACTGTAGGAGCTGCCTTGATACATTAGTATGTTTATGTTTTTTTTCCTAAACAATCATGCCATTATCTTAACATTACAATGAGAAATGTGGTTAAGGTTTCCACAAAGATACAATTCATGGAAATGGCAGTGGTGTAGGTCGTAGTGGAAGTGTTTTTGCTAAAAGTGAATGGCTACTACTTTTATAACCAAATCTAAAGAGATGAACAACATAAAATCAAAATAACACATCTATATTTTTTAGTTAACAAATGAAGCACTGTTGGTAAATATACTGGTACATAAGGCCTTGACTAAAATAAAAAGTACAAAACAACTTTCAAGGTTGAGGGCACACGTTGTATAACTATGAGGGCCCTCTTATAAATTCAATCTATTCATAATATTTTATACTAAAAATTTGCACAAAATCAGCCTCTGTACAACAGTTATTAAGGGCACTCCCCCCCCCCCCCCNCCCCCAAGTAACCATGTGGCTCTGCAGTGGCGGAACCAGGAAAATAAGATGTGTGGGGGCAAAATTCTTTTTTAACTACAACAACAAAATGCGGAAGAAAAACTAGGATCGTAATGATAACTCGAGTATTTTTTTACTTAGAGATAAAGGATTTATAAGGCTTTAGGGCCCGTTTGGTTTGTAAGTGGGTTTAGAATCGGATTTGAGTTTGAGATAAAGGATTTAAAATATGTTATTTACATGTTTATTGTTTAAAACAAAGAAATAAAGAGAAAAAAAAATCATAAAGAACTGAGCCACATAAATTCTGAAAATGATCATATATAAGATTAAATAAATCAAAATGTAGTACCATAGTGGACCGTTTACATAAAAAACAAGATTGTCAGTTGGAATTAACTTGAATCCTACCCTTGCGGTGAGGAATGAATTTTTTACATTGATTTCTTTTTTTGATTCGACACCTCAATACCAAACAACTACTTTTAGCAATCAAACAATTCCATTGAATCCACACCCACAAAAAAAAACGGCTCCTTAGAGTGTTGAATATTGAGTTTTAGTATGTTGATGGGAGCAATTTGAGTTTTGGGTGGGGGCACTTTCGAAAAAATGTCAAAATAAAAAAATAAAAAAATCAAAAATAAAAAAATTACCTTTCATCGGCCGCCATACTTACTACATACATCCCCATGTGGCTCCGCCCTTGCATGTGACTCATCTTTTTCCTTTTGTTTACTTGAAAAGTTTGCAGCATAGTCGTTATTCTCACTCCAACTTTTTCATACTTTTTAATTAAATAAGACCAAACAAACACACACTAATCGTTGGGAAAAAAAATAAGGGGTGGTGGCCGCTTTTGCCGTTGAAGCAGCTGGTTTTTTAAACCCACTAATGTCATAGGTTCTAAAAGTTAGAACATTTACAAAATTAACATCAAATTTTTTACTTTAAGAAGTGTTAAAACATCTTTCAAATTTTTACTTTAAGAAGTATTAAAATATCTTTGTAGCATATACTCGCACCAAATAAAAACTATATCAATGTACAATACTAAATTCTTACTCTAAACATTTTTAACTAGTTTAGGAAAAAAAATACATATCAATAGTAAATATTGAAAATTGTTAACATAACATATATAATATTGACCTTATTGTAAAATTATTTATTAAAGCAAATACACCGAGTTAATTAGGTGCATCGAGTAGTCTAGCACTACATTTATCGATTGTCACTAAACTAGTGCAAAAAGAACCGTTAATGTTACGGAGTAATATTGAAGATGCTTTATATGTAAATAATAAATATCTTCGGGTTAAAGTTTTGTTAGTTATAGACAATCACACATCAGTTTACAGATGTTTGAAGTAACATTGTTACTCACTCGCCTGTGACACGAAAATGGGATTGCTTGTATCCACATTGTCGGTGGTCTTAGGTTTTGATGAAATCAGTGGCAGAGTATTTTCTGACTTTTAAAATGTGGGCCCACAACATTAACTTTCTTCTTCCATAATACGTTCAAATACAAGTTGTGAAAAAGACTTCAAAAATGTCGGTTCAAGAACATCAAAATTTGCGTCTTAACTCTTAAGTGATGCAAATACAAATTGATGCAACTTCAATTTCATGCCAGAGGTAAACAAACAACCAAAAACTACAGATGCAAAATGTGAAAGAGCTTGTTGGAGAAAAATCTGAAACATTTCATATGCATTTGCAAACATAAACGGACTACAACCTTTCATGAAAAAAAAAGAAAAAAAGAAAAGGCAAACAGTAGTTGACTGCAACCTAAGACTAATGCTAATGGGCGTTGCACCCCAACCATAACTGAGCAAACCGACACACCGCCCCCACTAGCTGGAACAAAAGCAACGCGTCTCTTGGCAACGAAACAAATGTTTTGGTTGCTTAAGCAACCGAAAGAATTAAACACGCAATACCTTTTTTTTTTTTTTTTTGACAGTATGGCCTTGGGTTGTTAAAAGAAAAGTAGTATTGATAGATTTTTGTGCACAGTTTGGCCCTGGTTTTTTGACCGTTTGGCAAAAATGGTTGAAGAAGATGATTAACTTTTTGCTGTGTACGGTTTTTACCCCTGTGTTTATAATTCTTTTTCAATTTTGGATCAATAAGTTATTTGTACTTCTCAAATGGTGCCAACAAGTTAACAAAATTAACACTTGCAACCCTTGCTTGAGAAAAAATAACAAATTATCTAATACTAGTACCATATAGTTTGTTTTAGTTTTTTTTATTTTTTAAAAAAATTATGGGGTTGCTTTTGTGGTCACCACTAGCTAGTTATGTTGGGGTGGAGTCGTAGAGAGAGAAAACTGAGGTGGCGGGGTTGCTTGGGTGAAGTTGTGGTCACCATTAGCATTAGTCTAACAGTAATACGGAGTAATAAACATCATTTTAATTGCAACATTTCAGCCATATGTACAACACCTTCTAAATACAACGAATATGAAGGTTACAATAGTGGAACAATTGATCATATATATCAAAAAGCTAACCAATGGACAAAACTACAATGACTCGGACTTGGACTAGTGTCCGAAATCATTATCAAAAGAAGGCTGCTTTCTGTAGGTTGAGACACATTCTAGTTTCTGTAAGTTCTATTTTTCTGGTGTTATATCTCCTAAGAAATTGAACACTCTCTTTTTGAAAATCCTAGCTAAATCCGCAATCTCTGACTCCCTCATCTGCCTGGTCATGGTGTCTGATTGCTGCAACCATTTATCTTTCCTTGACAGCCTACTAGCAATGTCAATAGTCAAAATGGCCATGTCTCTTCTTTTTGTAAGAACACGTAAAACTGGTGTTGAGTAATGTGAATTGGACGCTAGTCTATTCAGAAGAATGAGAGCCTCACGAATTAGCAAAGTTCTGCACAAATGATAGCAAAACCAAATATGAAAAACAATGGATTTCAGAAGATCATGAACGATTTATTATATATCTTAGTACTAGAGGTGGCAAAATGGGTAACAAGTCAAACTTTCCAAATGTTGATACGTGTCAAATATGATGATGAAACTATACAATCTTTAATAATAATCGAACTTTTGTATTGTCATAATGTCATTGTGCATTTAACTTGTTTTTAGTTCTGTCCAATTAAAGACCATATAAAAATTTTCTAAATGAATTTATTTGCGTTTATATTTCCACCCAGTTGAACCTTATTTCATTTGAGCTAATCTGTTCAGATACCCATTCAAGCGTTAGAGATAAAACATAACCCGTATTGACACATTTATAAGTTTAAACAGGGACTGCCACAACCAGATCTGATAATGACTATATTGTAACAGGAAGCTGGCAAATAATATATTACCTTTCTCTGAAATCATCGGATGGCTGGATACATTCAGAAGATTCTACATCAATTTCAGATGCCAAAACTTGCAGAATCATGTGAAGAAAATTGGTCCTTCTCGAATGACTACGTCCCAACAAAAGTTCAAAGCCATGTCTCCCTGACGATGCTAAGAAAGCCAGCAGAATGATGGCATTCCGTTGAAGTTTCAAAACCTGAATGTTTTGATGCACCTAATGAAAATGCAGCTTTCATATGATATATCCTTTTGATTGAAGCACTTAATATCGTGAAGTTGACGAGTTTTGTAAAGGTCAAAGATGTCAGGTGGTCAAAACAAGTTTGTCATGAATCAGGTAAATATTTAAGGCCGGGTCAAAACATATCCAGCTTTTGGTTGACCCCTCAATACATTTGTCTATTATTTCTCATAAAGACAACTATTTGTTATTGAACAGCCTAAAAAAACTAATGAAGAATAAATGCTCTAAGCAATTGAGAACACTTCTAACAGCTTTTGATCTTTTTGACCCGATCAACCTATTTGGCATGCATCCTTCCTAACTATGTTTTTAAACTTTACTTGTTAGACCTATTCAATGATTATATGTAAATTTAAAGTACAAACTATGAGTAAAATGGCCAAAATGGCCCTCTCTCTGATTTAATATCAACTTATTTTTCTAGTCTACCAGAATCTTGAAGCCATATTGATCACTGGGATAAGACTTCAACAGTTTGGTCTGAGACAACCATATCAAAATAGAAACCATTTTTTTTTTAAACTTCAAGCAGCAGCGTCGGTCTGAAAGTCAATTGATTGATGTGATTAAATCAACGGTGCGTTTGAAGCTTCTTACATGTAGATTTAAAAGGAGGGCGAATGTTCTTGCGTTGTTGCGTGTTTGGCGGTTGCCTATGTCTCTTATGCACTCTTAATGGCGAGTTCTATTCTTGTTGCTGGTTATTTGTGCTGGGTGCGTGAGGTTGATTATATTTCCCTGGTTGATGCTTTTGGCGGTAGTTGGAATTCGTTGGAGATTCGGGTGAGTGCTGTACTCTTTTTCCCTACTCCAAGGTTTTCCCACTAGGTTTTTACTTGGAAAGGGTTTTTAAGGAGGCAGGCTCATCTGGTTCATCAATCTCCTTCGAAGAGGTGGGCTGATGTGTGTGGTCATTCTTGTGTTATTAGGTGGTTATTTCCGGTAGGGGTTTTGGTTATTGTATGTATTTACATTTTTAACGCTTAGTGGCCTGTCACAAGCGTTTTTAGTTGGATGTTCAAGCGTTGCTTGAGGTTAATGTGGTACTTCAGCCACATTCCATTGTACTTAAACGATTTTTTGGTGTAATATAATTTACCGGGTGGAATGCCCTTTACCCAAATATAAACTAGCCTAGGCTGTTATAGAGAATTTTTTATATGCCATGAATACATCTGACCAGAAGTCAGAAGATGCTAGGATAACCATAAAGTCCTAAAAATCAGATAACATAAAGAATAAACATAACATACCATCGTTGTTGGTGCACCATTTCCACGACAAATTAAACAATCAGCTAAACCGTCTAGTATATCACCCAAGCCCTGAAATGTGGAGGCAGTTTCTGCATTTGTAGCTGGAGCATCGGCGGTTGCTTCCTCTTCTTTGGTAGAGGAGCAGAACATCGACATTAACTTTGGACCTACACGAAAGATAAAAAAAGGACAGTTACTGGAAAATATATGAACAAAAGTAACATTAACGAGTAACTGAATAGAAACTAAAAATCTTGAAGTCACAGCATAAGTTTACAAGTAAAGACTCTTTATTGGACACACTAAGTTGGGTTCCAGTTAAAAAAGAACAAAGAAAAGTCCTAGATGAACAAATGGATACCATGTGGCGTTCCAATTATTACATCATATAAATCATTATATGTCCGTGCTCACCATGAAAAAGAAACAATCCCCTAAAAAATTTCCCAAACTGACTTTCAGTTGTGTAAAATCCAGTATTTTTATTTTGAATTCAGATCTAGTAAAAACTGATTACAAATTTAGAGCCAGGTTATACTAGACATAATTTATTATACTAAATATATGAAAATGTGTAACTTAAGAGAAGACCGGATAATGGTGCATCCCATGAAATTAATGTCTGATTTGATTGTAAGCTTTCCTAGCAAAATGATCAAACTAGCAAAAGTTAGGTCACTACACCAAATTTTTTTTTGGAGAATTAGATTGAGATAAAGAAATGAAATTACAATTTAGCAGGAGATAGAGCAGATGCACGGCTTGCTTTTGTACACCAACGCCAGCTTCTTTTCTTAACAGTTGAGAGATACTTTGGAAGACCGGCAGCTCTCCATACCTACCTTGAGAAGAATTTACAAGGCAAACTTGAGAAAGGGTACAACAATATGTGACATACCATTATATTATGAGCTGGTTGATTCCGGTTGTGTTTTGTTTCTAATGACTCAAACAAAAAAAATTAAACTTTGAAATTAGCTAATAAGGAAGCAGTCAAATGGATCAACTGGGTTAAAAGTCATGAAAGTGTAGTTCTTAAGCATAAACTCTTCTAAATCACTTTATGAAGAAGTTATATTATTATTATCATTACTATTAATGGGAAAGATGTTTTCGTAATCATATTTGACTGCACACTAATTTTTTATATAAGAATAAATCTTTTGACCTAAGTTCTTTTGAGTCAACCCAACCCGTACCACACCTTACCACATTTGGGTAACCTTGACTTGAACCTAATTTCAGATATCACCAGGCCCACACACATTACAACTTCAACCAAAAAAAAAAAAAAAAAGCAATGAAACTTACATCTCCCTCTCCGCATAAGCATCAGTTCTTAGAAGAAGAAGAATCATGATAGAAACTGCCTCCATTCTTAGAGACTCCTCACTGTGTTTAGTGATAATTTGATGCATATATTGATAAAGAGAAAGCCATTTTGAACAAGAAATCAACGGCGAGGATTCATCCCTCAAGCTGTCCTTGTTCCAAATCTTCTTAGCACTTAATAACCTTGTCAGATCTGGATGATGTGGATTAGAGGTCTTGTTGGTATTCTCATGCAGAAGATATTCAATTTCAGAATGTTTGCCGGAGCTTCTATTCACAGCGGAAGGGTCATTAACAATGACATTGTCCCTGAGCACAGTACACTGGAAAGATCAAATCAAAGTTCATAAGGCGGAGAGCATCACGGCCAGCAACAAATAATACAGATGATTAATTTAAATCTTATATGAGCACAATAAATGCCTCATAATAGGAACAAAAGTGAAGAAAAACTAGAGGACCAAAATCAGATGTCGAAAATTAGAAGTAGTGTTTATTGATACAAAAACAAAAAAATAATAATAGTAATAATAAATAAAAGTAAATTTTGGATTAAAACTTGCAAAATATTACAGTTTTGAAAGCAACCAAACAAAAAAGTTGCATTACTGTTGGGATAGAGAGAATATACTCTAATACTTATATAGATAAGACACATTTATCACAGTTCAATAAAAAAAAATAGATAACAGCACCAAGTGTGCAGTAAAAAAGAGAGATGGAAAGAACATTGACAAAATAATCTTTGAAAATGAGCATAAAAGCACCAAGGGGTGGAAGGGGAATTTACCTGCCACGTGATGTGTTTTCAATGCTCAAGATGTGCTTCAAAACCACATGCAGTACACAAAGAGATCTGTGAACAATCATCATCTGTTGAGCAGAAAAACAAGAAAATGAATAACACTGATAAAATCTTAATTTCTAAAAAAAAAAAAAAAAAAAAAAAAAAAAAAAAAATGTCTATAACNAAAAAAAAAAAAAAAAAAAATAACACGATAAAAAATTAAAAATTAAAATAAAAAAAAAAAAAAAAAAAAAAAAAAAAAATGACTATAACAAACTGAAGTAACAAAGAAGATGTATTCAGCCTCTTTTAATCTTTTAACAACATTAGGTTGAAAACAAGACTCGTGGAAGAAAACAAGGTTTTTGAGTTTCAATCTCATCTAGTCGTGATTTAAATTCTTAACTAATTTGCCAGAAGCGTATAAATACTAATTGGCTATAAATAAAAAGGCTACACGGATGAGGTTTTCCCTCTTCAGGTTACCCGGGAGGAGAGTCTTTTGACTCAGATGTACGCGTTCTAACCGGGGTATCCTCATGACCGTTTCCGACCCTTCTCTGGTCGCCCCCAAATGTGTACCTAGCAAGGTTCGAACCCTTGACCCCTTGTGAGGAGGTCAAGTGCCTTACCACTAGGCCAATTGGCTAAAAGAATTTTATAAAATAAACATAAGAGAACATAAGTTACTTCATCACAAGATAATTTGTGCAAAGATATGCTGAAGTTCTCCTATTTGCATTAAGTGGTACAGAAATGTTTTTTATTGGTACTGAAACACACCACAGGCCCGCAAAGAATTTTAGAAAATAAATATTCAGATGTATACAGATTAGTAATATTACAGACTCACATTCTGAAGATAACAGAGATCAACCAAAGCTTCTAGAAGATCGTCCAATCCTCCCGTATCATAACTAGTCTGCATAGATAATAATCATTAGAGATAATCAGCATGAAAAATATTCCTTATTAGAACACTGAATGAGAATATAGTTAAACGACACTAAACGTATAAAAATAACAGTAACACTCGCCAAAACACAAATAGCATTTACTAAACATCACTGCGAGCAGGCTCTTAATAAGTTAAAAAATAATAAAATAAGAAAATTTTAAAGAAAAAAACAGATTTTCACATTCTACTTGCTATATAACCTATGGCTATATTCAAAAGGCCAAAAATGCCTGAACAATTTTCAGATTTTCACCTACAAAAACTTATAAAACAAAATCAAAATCGCATCAACTGTAGTTAGGGCTTAACGCAAGAAGCCATTACTAAGATATAGCCACACACAACCATAAAGGATGCATTTTTTGTAGTATTAATGAACCATAAAGAATGAGCAAAAAATATATATATAAAAGCCAACAAAGATACAAAATGTTTTGGTTGACATGCTGATAAACTGCCTATACCAATCCAGCCAGATACAACCTGTTAAGTCTTAACACAGAAAACATTAATAGATGTACCATAATACCTACCTTTGTTAATGTTAAGTAGAGATGAGACACTTTCGCAGCTTCAACAGGCTGAATGCAATGGTTTGGAGTCATTGTAGTTGTTGCGTTTGTAGATGGTATGTTCAAACCTAAGCATCCAAATAGGAACTGTAAATCTGCTTCACACGCTACAAACAACTTGGAAACAAGGTCAACTCTTGGTTGTTGTTCACTTAGTGGTTCCCAAATGCCTGCCAGCTTTCTTGAAACAGATAAACTTTTCTTTATGGTCAAGTCAGTCGCTAAGACATGCTCCTCGGTCTGAACTCCCACTCCCTTACAGGGAATTGCGCCTAATCAAAAGCGAAGACAAGTCAGATCAGGACCAAAGAAAATCTATAAACACATTTGAAACTTTTCTTACGATTGTACGCGCATCTCCAGCTAATCCTGAATAAATACGTGAGTAAGGCTAAAAAATGATTACTTGAACTGAGTACCTTTAGTCGCCGGAATCAAAGAATGCTCTTCAATAGGATCTTTATATTTCCTGTCACATTAATTAGTGTAAATATTGGAAACAAAAGAATCCCCTTATCATAACACATACTATCAACTAAGCCAAATAGTTGGGAAAATTCATATGCAGTATTGTAAAGAAAGTAGACAAAAAACTGAGAAATGCTAAACATAGCCCTTAAGGCTATGTTTAAGAGATTAGGTCATGCATTATCTTGTTGAACTTTGATGATAACCACCCCACTCACCTAGATCATAACCACTTCAACCAACTTGACGTGCCACACTTTATGCATGATTTATTTTTTAAAAACATAACCTGAGGGCTAGCAAAACCCAAAAACGTTTGCCCAAAGCTACAGTTGACATGAGGTTAACAGGCTCAAAACATATCCATTACGATACAGAAACTTTCTGCTTCTTCTACATGTATCATATAAACATGCTGCTGAAAATGTTTATGTAAAATCTGCTTGACTAATCAAAGAGTAAGACCTCTTAGTTGGACAACTAAAGGACTACTGTTTTTCACTGTACCCTCAAATATATAAAATCTTACGATGCTTGAACGCTTAATACTCAGGGATGTTACTTAGCCGTTTCCTATATTCTAGGGAGCATAAGGAACCTGTTCAGTATACTGCTAAAACCAACTTAGACGAAAACATGCTGACTACCTCAACAAAGTAGAACTTCCTCGGGTCTAATGTTTAGAGTGTTCTTGAATAAGCAACAACATTACATATATTCACCTTTTAAACAAATATAAACTATATAAGAAAGCAAACTAGTTGCACTTAGGCTTCTAGTCTCTATAAGAACCACAGAAAAAAACATCTTTATATGGATTCTTTCACTTGCAATTTGTTGAAAAAAATACAATTTCGTATACCAACCCATATGACCTAGGGCCTAGGATTTAAGGTTTAGAGGTTAGGGTTCAGCTGTAGGTTACATAAACAGATTCTCTTTGTATAACACATACAAAAGGATTAAAAGCGCCTTGCTGTTTTCATGTTAAACAAGATCTCTTCACAACTTTAGTAAGACAAGTAAATGATAGTTCTACATAAACTTACTGAAAATAAAATCTATAATAAATATCCTTGTGTAGCCTATGCTTGTCACAAAATCAATATGAATATTGGACTCAACTCCTAAGAACAAAAACTCAGAAATGAGTAGAGTTGAAGTTGTTTGACAATGCACATCAGCAAGTTATCCTTGCTAACTTGCATCCTATTCATGCCAATCATGTTTCTTCATTGGGATATCCAAATAAGTATCAGTAGCCAGAATTCAGGCTATAATATTGCTTCCAGGCAGGAGAAGAATAATTAAGAGCATTTAAAACATCTAATCATTAACAAACACCCATTTACCAGGACACTATTAAAAGATTACATGTTCACTTTAAACAATAATGACCACCCTTTAAAAACTAATTTATTACGTCATACATAAAGTAATGTGACACCAAAGCTAAAAACTTTTGATTTCAACAACTATTCACTTACCCTCTATTCCTCTAAACATAAAAAGCAAATAAAGAAGAAAAAACGAATACATTGCAACTCTAGCTGTAAATGATAAAAATAGCAGACAAACTGGCTTTGTGGCCAAGATACACCAATGACAATGCCTTTTATTCAATACAGATAAAAGCAGATTAACGGAAAAGTATAAGTTCAAAACAAGGATTCTAGCACCAAGTAAGGTTCAACTGAAAAAGACACTCTCTAACAAAAATTGAAGATAGTACTCACATATTTGACTTCTTTGTACAGATTGCTTCAGCATCTTTGGATCCATTTACTGGAAGTGTCAATCTAAGATGCTTCTCATTCTTTTCTCTATCTTTCTTAAGTTCCGAGCACTCTTGTTCCTAAAAGTGAAATAATAATAATAATTACTAACAAAACTCCATCTGATAGACCAAACTCGAGATATATGTTATGCATCACAATTTCAAAATAAGCACTGGATAAACATTAACTTTTATAACACTAGAATCTTGTAACATCCGTTGCAATGAATATCGAGCGGCGTCCAGTGTGTCAAAAATAACAAGATTTTTGTAGAAAGATAATTAAGACAACATATGATGTGAGCATCTGCTGGTCATAACAACAAGCCGTTGATCCCACACACAAGTTATTATGTAACATATTCATATCATCCTTACTAGGATAAAAAATAAAATTCTCGTTTCCTACTCCATTTTAACAAATCAGATCATAAACCTATAAACAGAATCTCGTTCCACAAAGATTTAATACTCAATACAACGTTCGTTATAAAATAGACCATACCAGATTAGTAAGCATGGTGGATACTCGACCCAACTCTTCCTGCAAATTAAAACAGCTAATTTAAATAAATTGGATTACGCAGATTGCTGATTTAATACTTAAGCCAAGTAAGCTATACCTTCAAGCGATCAATTTCCTGCTGTTTGGAAGAGCTATCCTTGTCACGCAATTGATTATTAATTCCACTCATCTGGCAATCAAAGCTCTTATCCTCGTGAGGCAATTGAGGATTAACTCCACTCATCCTCTGGCAATCAAAGCTCTTATCCTCGTGACGCAATTGAGGATTAATTCCACTCATCTGGCAATCAAAGCTCTTATCCTGGTGGCGCAATCTCGGATTAATTCCATTCATGTGGCAATCAAAACTGGTACTCGCCGCAGGCACATTATTAAATCCCTAATTAATATAATCACATTCAAAATCAATACTCTCTCTATATAAACAAGCAGACTAATAAATATGAAATAAACGACCTTGTTGAACTCGAATTCCTTCGGTTTGGAAGGAGTAGCCGCATTAGTACTAAAAGCCTAATTGAAGGAGCAATTAATTAGTATAGTCAGAAATAATATCAAAAAAAATAATAATAATAATAAATCTAAAACGAAATAAAGAACCTCGAACTGATCATTGAAACGAGACGGATCGACATTATTATTATTGTGGAATATAACTCTTTGAGATAATTCTCTAGGAGGTGAATAACTGATTGGTGGTGGTGGTCGGAAAAGTTGTTGTTGAGTGGAAGAAGAGGTTTCGGCGGCTTCCGTGAGTTGGAAAAGTGTTGCCAGGAATTCGGGGTTGTCCCACATTTCTTCCAAGTCGTCGTCTGCCATTGTTGGTCTCTCTGTGTTTTTTTGATTTGGGGGGAAAGTGAAAACCTATATTTAGTTTGGATGTTGCTTAGGCTTACTCAATGTTATAAATGGCGTGACGCGTGGCGTGGCGTGGCGGCATGGCCACGCCTCAAGCTTTACGCGCCATGGCGAAGTCATGACGTTTTTTGCGGCGTGACTAAGTCGGCGAAAAAATATTTATATATTTATCATTTATGTTATAATATCATATTTCATATACATTTGGACTACTATATTAGACATTTAACTACTACTTATTATATAATTATCAGACCCAAATACCAAATAGCCCAAATTTCAAATGATCGTTTAAATAGTTATTAAAATAATAATAATAATAATAATAANTATTTATATATTTATCATTTATGTTATAATATCATATTTCATATACATTTGGACTACTATATTAGACATTTAACTACTACTTATTATATAATTATCAGACCCAAATACCAAATAGCCCAAATTTCAAATGATCGTTTAAATAGTTATTAAAATAATAATAATAATAATAATAATAATAATAATAATAAAAATAAAAAAAATAACTGTTTCAAAAAGGCGCGCCACGCCTTACCAAAAGGCGCGCCTTTTCACGCCTTTTCCCACGCCACGCCTAGAGCAGCCGCCATGGTCCATTTCGTGGCGGCGAGGCCACGCCTCGCGCCTTGGCGACGCCTTAGCGGCGCCTTGGCGCGCCTTTTAGAACACTTGGCTTAATTCAACAATTACCCATGGGTTGGGTTGGTTTCATAGACACAAAGGGTCGCCTATTTTCTACTTTGGTTTTGGTTTACATTGTTTATTTTCACGGGAATGATTTTCAATATTTTAGGATATTTGGTAGGAGTGAATGGAATGATGAGAAAGTGAATTGGAGGTTTTCTCGTGTTTATTAGCAACTTAGAATGAGAACCTAGAGTCAATATGTTATTCTCTTTCCCCCATTTTCATTCTTTATAAAAAGCGGAAAACCAACGAGAATGATAAAATAAACTTGAGGGTGATTCTCAGTAGGAATGAGAGTCAAACTAAAAATCATAAGGGTTTTAAAGGGAAATTCACGTGCAAGGCATATTCCATGTGAAACTAAAACACCTACCTAACCCTAGACTAGTTTTTTCTTTGGAAATTATTAATCTATCTGGGTTTTCATTCGAGTCTCAAAATCCTCATATCCTATATTGCTCATCATCGTCTGTTCTAGTTGAGAAATACACAACCACTATGTACTACGAGTAATTCTTTCATTTCACTTCTTATTTACTTGAGGATGCTATTGAACTCACTCAATTGATGGTCCTAGTTGGGGTTTGAAGCGTTTAATGGATCAGATGGTTGGAAATTGGTATTTAGAAAAACACGATGTTACTGTCAAATGTACTCCTGATTTTCTTATTCAATGTTTTTTTAATACTTCGTATGATGTACTCTTGTAACAACATGGTGTAGTAATTCACAGCAGAACAATGTTAAGCCAATATAAGCGCATGGCATAAGCAAGCATCAAATTTAGAATTTCTATGCTTTATCCTCTAACTGCACATTTGTGATCATAGGATATTTCAAGGAGTGCCTTAGAAGCTTTAGAATTCTGGCATCTGATCAAGATCATATGTGTTTAGTAAGACTTTAGGTTCATTCTGCCTGTACGTTTAATCTGCCTTCATCGTTATACGACTTGATACGTTTGGATATTCGACATGAGTTTGTTGATCTCTGTGCTTCTGATAAGCATCTTAGGCTCCGTTGTAGAGCTTTCTACCGTTTGATTTTATCGATCTATCTGTTTTCTGTCCGTGTGTATTTCGTGTGGAAGTACACTTATTTTCTGCTATCTGTTCGTTTTGCATGTGTTGAATCTGTTTCACTATGATCTGCTATGAGTAAGATATGAGATTTCTGAATTCTGAGAAACAAAATCTGTCTGCTTATAAGAATGCCTTGGAAAGGGTATATGGAAGACCAGACTACCTGAGAGTCTGAAGAGTTAAGCGTATTTATCACCCTCATGTTTTTGTGATTCGATCTGTTTCCATCTGATCTGTCTATCTCAATTTCGCGGACGAAATTTTCTTTTTAGAGGGGAAGAGTTGTAAAACCCTAAATTCCATAATACTAATTCTACCTATAATTTCAAATTTTCTAAGTTACGTATACGATAAGTTGAAAACCCGAGGATAACTAAACGAATATACCGTATATCCAATAATTAAACGAAACCTCATAATTAAAATTCTGAACATATTTTGAATCCGGAAATAATTAGAGACCTAAAATAAATTCAAGGATTATTTTACGCTACACGAACATCCGTTTTAGACCATTTTTATTTTGTTACGCAACTAATAATCAACAAAAGGGCCATGAAACTTTAGCCCATGATCCACTCGGCCTTATGGCCCATTTCCGAACCCAACATCTCATTAAGGAGGACCGGTTTTTCCTTTCCACTCTCACACAATAAAGTTACGCTCCAAAGAAACCCTAAACCTAAAAATAAATGGCGGCATTATTTATGTGGCTTCTCTTCCATTTCTGTTCGACACTAAGAAGACTTAAGGGGTGGTTTTGATCGTGGTTAAGGTCTGGTCGAGAGTGTGGATTGCTTGTGTCGATTAAGGTTTGGTTTTGCTATGAAGTTGGTTCGGATTTTTGGAGTTTGATTCGATTCTCATCTCGTTTTCTTCCCAACGAATTGATCACAAGGGTAATGTATCTGTCCCAATCTATTTCATCTTGTTCTAAGCTCTTCTAATACGTTTGGTTTCCATGGTTTTGATTACTTTATGATTCGGCTAAAGATAAACATGTTATACGATTGGAAGATTACACATAAAATCATAAGTTCCACATGAAATAACGAATTAGGGTTAGGGTTTGATAGAATTTATGTTGGTGATCTTTGTGAGATATTGTGAACATATTAAAATGATGTTTAATACAGGTCTTATGATTAATTAAGCTCTTGAATGCGTTTGGGTGCGTAAACATGTGTTATAGTGGTCCAAAAAGGATTTCTGAAAAGGGACTATTTTGTAAGCTGAATGTGTGCGTGTTATAGACCGAGTTTCATAAGTGTTATATTCAGTATCTTTGCATGTAAACTTAGTTTTATGTCTTAGTTAAGTTCTCCAATTGGTTTGGAGTGATTTCAAGTTGGTATGGTCGTATTTTTTATTTTTATGTGGTTAAGTGTCAAAGATGAGTAATCGGGTCTGAAATTCAGTTGGTGTTTTGGATTTTTCATTTTCAAAACATAAGAATTTAGGAGCTCTCCTTTTGCAGGGGCAATATTGGGGTTGTGAGGAACTTCCTGGAATTTTTGTGGATTTTTCTGAAAGGTCTTAGTATGTCTATTAAATGCAAACTTTTAGGGTGATTCTGCAATTCATTTTCTGGAGCTATTTAAATAAACGATTTTTGAAAAGGTATTTACACTTGGTAATAAATTCTGGGAAAATTCATGTATACTTCTAAGACATATGGACTTCTGTGAGAATTTTGTTGATTTTTAGTTTGGGATTCTGATACATCTGTAAAATTCGTTTTAGTGGGCTAAATTTTGTTATAAAACCAGTCAAGGTGTATGCATGTGTTGTATAAGTATTAAGTGTGTCACTTTGGTGTTTGGTACCCTAATAGATGTTCTTGTGTTGAGTGTGTCTTTTTAATGTCGTGTTGACTTGTGTGTGGGTACGATTAACCAAATTGATAATCCCGAGCCCTAATACCTAATTAATAACTTTTATAAGCCCTAAAACCTAATTGATACTTGAAACCCTAAACACATTAATTAAACATTTAACTTTAATCACTAATGAGTTATGAACGATTTAGGATATTTTGGTCTTATAGAAATCCTAATGTGATTAATTATTTTCCCCTAAACTTACTAAAATGGGAAAGTTACTTAAAATGGTTAAACTACTTAAAGTGGAAACTTGCTATTTTTGGAAAGTTACTATTTTTGGAAAGCCGCTATAAAAGGAAAGTTACTAAAAATGGAAAGCCTACTAAGAGGAGAAATCTGAATTAAGATAAAGTTATTAACAATAAAATGATCCCTAATTCATGTAGATATATGGAAGAAGAAGTGAACTCTCCCTTTTGTGATTCTTTCCTTTTGATATCATCTCATTGCTAAGGTACAGATATTCTGACCTTACTCTTAAGGTTTCCTTTGATTTGAACTTTGAATATGAACCTTTGCCTATTGTGAACCTTTGACATGAACCTTCATTTGAACCTTTGATAAGAACTTTGCTATGAACCTTTGTTATGAACCCTTAATGTAAGAAGGACGGCTTTGTTTGGGAAATCTGTATCTGTATCTGTATCACTAGTCATGGGGGTTCCATGACCATGTCATTGATGCACCGATGGCATGACTCACGTGTGGCTGAGTGATGTGTTACACCGTCCCATTATCTGTTATGTTATGTGCACTATGATTATGATTTCTGCAGGGGCATATGGATATATCATAGGTTCGTGATCTGTATCTGTATCTGTATCTGGTGACTGGTGTTGTGTGCAATACACGCCTTTCATATATCTGGGAGCTAGCTACTCCAATTACTAAGGACTCACCTCACATGACTTGAGCCAGGGTTCACTTTGATTCTGTTTATGCAAGTGACTATATAGATTCTGTTTATATGTTTCTGTTTAGTCTATATATCTGTTTTCATTTCCTATATTATGCCTACTTATGCTTCCCCATATATACATCTGTCAGATTCCACATCTTTATTTCTGTTTTGTATTCGTTATATCTGTTCACTGGGCTTTTTAGCTCAGCCGCATTTCTTTTCCTGCGGCAGGTTTTAGTAGGAAGCGGGGTTATGAGTGGAGAGTACTTTTGGACTTAGAAGACTGCACTTTGATAGCTATTCTGGATTAGAGATGACTAGAAATGTTTACATTTTCAGACTTAGTATTTTATTGTTTATTTTCCTTTGTAACCTTGTATTTCATATTTTCCTTTGTAACCTTGTATTTAAGATTTTCCTTTGTAACCTTGAGATTCATCTGTATTACTTAAGATGTATGCTTGTGTTTGCTTTGATATGTCACTCATTAGTTGCCTTTGCCCTTGCACTTAGTTAGTTAGGTTAGGTAGAATGACTTGATTACTTGCTCTATTACTTTATTGAGTTTGCATGCATGCTTAGTTGTAATTATATTACATGTTTATTTTCCTATATACTTTTCATGCATATTCCATTAAGATAATACATGCATAGTTGCCTAAATAGTTGGACTTGCCCAAAACCAAACCTCATAACCTTTACACACTCAAACCTCATAACCTTTACTCACCCATATCCTTCTACCTTACACTCAAACCTCATAACCTTTACACACTCAAACCACCAAAGTGAAATGAAAAACCAAGTCATTCCTTCCATGAACATCGCTCTCACCAATCACACCACTTGATACTCATTTCCCATCTTCACCAATAACTCCATCTAGTCATCCTCACAAAAAGATTCAACCATGTAACCATTCCCTACACTCTACAAAGTGTGTCATCACCAATACAACTTAACCCATGAAGGTCAAAGCATACTTCATGATACACAAACCTCACGTTCACTCAAATGAACCCCTTCACAAACCACATCATAATAACAAACCATCCATCTCATCACCCAAATACACCTTCATCCTTGCTCCCAAAAATACACCTTCATCTCACCCTTCACCTCCAACACACATCACCATAATCCACCATGGATTCACCAAAAACTTCCATTTCCTAAACATCAAAGAAACAAAAGATCCTCATCATCACTCCTAAACAACTCTTCATTAACTTAACCAAAGATGACAACACAACCCCATCACTTCAAGCTCAATGCTCATCTCCTAGTGCACCAAATGCACCATCCAAAACAACCTCCACTCGTGGAACATCCTCTTCCTCCATACCTTCATCCTCATCCATCAATGACTACCTAAACTCACAAATGTTTCCACCACCAAAAGTATCACCACCACTTCCCTAAATACACCAACACATTTTGTCTAGCCAATCCAACACATACTATCCTTCCATAAGCACATAATCATCACACTATAAATACCCCTCTTCATCACAAATCATTACTCAACCCATCATGACTTCTTCCAACAAACCAAAATCAAAAGCCTCATGGCTAGCAAGGATGACGAAAAGCCCGTTTGGCGAAGAAAAACAAGCCCTCGAAACAATACCATCACAACAAATGAAGTCAAAAAACAACCAACACCTCCAACCACTTACTTTCCCAACTACACTCCAAATCCACAAGGACACTGATACGCGGGATTGTGACCACGCAACAGGTTTTACCTCTTAGGGGATCTTGAGAAGCTTGCAATCCCACCAGGCAGTGTACATGACCGATGTAGTATAGTGTAGTGGTAAGTACGGGGGATTGATCGTTCTCTCACAGGGAATAGTGTTCGTTAGGTATGAAAAACTACTCTAATAGGTCTAAGGATGAGGGATGATTATTTTTGTATTTTTATATTTTTTAAAGCAAGTAAAATCCGGGTTTGAAGTGAGTGGGCCGAATTAGTTCTTAGTCAACTAACCCAAAACACTATATTGCAATTTTTAAAAATTAAAATAACAAGAAAGATAAAAGAGTTGTTGAAACTATTATGGGACAGTGTGTTTACTTAGATTTCCTTACTCCCTAATATCTTTTACCGGTTAATTAGTGTAGGACCGTAAATATAACAACTTTATCACACTTATATTGGTTGAGAATTGGTGACTTGATGATATATATGTATGTGTTTTAGAGAGAGAAAGTAAGATGAAACTAGAGAGAATATTTCACATAAAACACACACTTACACACACAAGCACACCTTACAAATGAAGCTTTAGGTGGCTTATATACTTAGAGAGAAAGGCCTCATGGGCTTTCTAATGGACTTGGACTTGGTGGACTTTTGTTACATAAAAGGCTTATACAATCTAACTTATAACATATTAGCTTACTAAGTCCACAAGTCCAATTGACTAATCTATCATACGTTTACGACACATTACAAAGTTCTTAGGATTCGAATGACCATCACTTCTTTATATTTCTATGATGCTAACAGACAAATTGCTTATTTGTTCTCTTCTTATTAGCACTTTATTCTCAGGAAGTGTCCTGTGCCACAGCTTTTAATTAGCCTATTTCATGAACTTGTCAATCTTTTGTTATTTAGCTTTTTTAGTGTGTGTACTTTGCTGTTTTTGAGAAAGCTCACCTGGCTTTATTTGTGTATGCATGACTATTACTTCCAAGTGATTTTGCTTATTTACACTGCTTATTTGCTTAACATGTTCATGCAAATCCAAACTCACTATACTGAGCATCAGTATAGTTGGAGCACTTTCATAAGCTTCTTTTATAAGCTTATCTGGTGGACAAGTAGCTTTTGGTAATGTTAGATTTTTAAGAAGCTAAGGTGCCCATCTCAAGGTGTCAAAAGTGCTTATTTTCAATCTCAAGCGTTATTTGATAAACCTTGCAAATTACATNTCTTCTTTGTCTTTGAACTTTGCGTGTCGTTGTAGAATAGTCTTTAGTGTTTGTTCCTTCATGCTTTGTGATCTTTGATGAATGACTTTTCTTAGTTCTTTGTTCTTTATTGTGGTTGTGATACGGTGTCATCTGCCTTTCGTCACTTCATTGTCTTTGGAGGTTATTCGCCTTTCCAACATGCTCGTACGTCTTTAGTCTTTGTCATACATACATTCATTGTTCCCATTCTTTCACTTTGATCTTTGTCACTTAACTTTGTAGATTCTTTCACATAACGTAGAATCTTTCTTTGACTGTTGATATCCTTTGATCTTTGTGAGAACTTTCCTTTGACTTTGTGATGTATGTATGAGCATGTGGAAACTTTGTGTCATGATGGTGGTTGTTGCTGCATAAAAGTCGTTAGTCATAAACAACCGGTACTTACAGGTTCAGAATTAGAGATTGTCAACAGCATAGTGTGAAGACTCCTTCTAATCCTTACCATGGCCGTTCCTAATCGGATACCCCTGAAAGGGCTTACACAGACATACCGAAGTACACCCACGATTAGGTGAGTCGCTGGAGATCACCCCACGACTGTAGACCGTTTGGAACCACCGCAAACACTAAGCATAACCCACAAGAGATTACCGAAGTGACCTGCTGTCAGGGCTGTTTGATGTTGACCCTGGCAGGAATTTCCGTTCAATCATTGAGAAATACATAAGTAAATTCTCTCATAAACGTTCTCGGCAGATTGCTAAGATCTGCGTAGGACTCGATAATCTACAACTGGTGTCCATTGATGTAGAATCACCATTGTAGGAATGTTAAGTGTTCCTAAGAGATCTTTGATGTAATCTCGGGGCTCTAGACTCAATAAGTGCACATTTAGTCGTCGGAGGCATGGAGCAGAGGGCCTCCTTTTCAATATCAACACAACTCGGAGTGAGAGGTCGATAGATTATGCAAGGTTCTTCATGAGAATGAAACAAGTATCTTTTGAGAGATACCCGAGTGGCTAGAAGGTTTAAGTGCAGTGCGTCACTGGGTCCATGACGTCTTGTCTTCAATACCGGTGTCACCTTGGTAACAACCAATAGCATATGAGTTGAACCCGGTGTCTGCCCTAAGGTTGAACATATGGAGGGCTATTTCTTTTCACCATTTTCATTACTTTTCCTTTTAATTCTTCAACCCCTTCTTTCTCCTTTCATTCTTTACTCCTTTTTTCAAATCATACCTAAGGACTTCTAATTCTAATCTATTGGAATTGTCCTTGGGTAGATCCCTCCGGCTCTGGCGGATCATAGGACGGTTTTTCCTAACCTTAGTCACCTTATATCACCATGACTATCCTATTGTTGCCATAAACCATTTGTTTGAAAATCTCTCAAAGTGTTTATGATTATAAAACACATTTTGTCAACACATTGAGAGTTTTGCAGTTTTGAAATACTCCCCCTTCACATGTGCTCATAATTAGTTAGGATAAATTTGCACATGCTGGGTAGAGTTGGCACTTTTGAATTGATCGACTTTAAGTGAACAAGACCGATTCGAGACACGTTTACATCACTAGTTAGACTAGCTTGAAATTATTACCCGTCCTGGTCAAGTCCAAAGAAAGTTTCTCGAATTGGTACATTCTACTTAGACAGATCCTTTTCGAGACACGTTTACGTCGCTAGTTAAAGAGATACATTATCAGCTTTTAGGTGACAACTAGCTCTAATAACTAACTTGAAGTTATTACCCGTCGAGGAAAAGTCTTTTCGATTACTAACATTTTGTTTTCGTCAATTCTTGGGTAAATTCTGAGTCTAGCTCTTTCGAGATTCTGCCACAATCTTTAAACAATTTTTGATCACATTTTAATCACGTCTTCTCCCCCTCAAAAATAGCATATCGTGATATTTGATATCAACAGATAAATAGAAAAAGCTTATCGAGAGATAGACGGATTTGTTTTTGCATGAAATCGGAACATTTTTCTTTGTATACTCCCCCTTAATCAAAGCCTATTTCAAAATGAAATTTTTGGGTGGGAGTTTCTTTTTGAAATGCGAGTCATGTACTGAAATGTACACAAGTCATTTTGTGAAAACGAGTTTTTGCTTGAAATCTTTTCGTTTGTTTATACTCGAACTTTTTGAAAAGAATTTCGATTTTGAGCGTTCGAGTCCTGATCTGAAATAATCAGAAGTCATCATTTAAGCTTGGGTTTCGTATTGAAGTATACGAAAGCCATAGTTTAAGATAAATTAGAGAAATGACATGTTTTAGAAAACATTTAAATGAACTCCCCCTCAAGCATATGTACATATCCGTGTCATTTTTGTATAACATTTCTAGAAACGTACATAATATCAATTATACGAGAGACATGTCGTGAGAAGAATATTTTTGTATTTTTTGATTTTATATTGTTTTTGTGTTTTTGGAAAATTTCTATTTTTGTATTTTGTTTTTGTTGGTTTTTCAAATTTTGTATTTTGTTTTTCAAAAATATTTACAAAGAAGAATTGAGGAAAGAAAAATTAAGTTTGAACAAGTAAAAGTGGAGATAAGAGTGGCATAAGATACGGATTTCCATATGCGATGTTGGCATAAAATTCTTCTTTTCCACATTGGGTGTATGAACTCTCATCACTTTCACATGTACCTGCATCCACAGAAGATGAATTTGCACAAATAACAGTGTTAGAAGTACATATTTCCTCACATTGAGGGCGTTCACTATCAACGGTTGTAGTGGTTTCTACTTCCTTATCTTGATGCTTTTCACTGTTATTTGTTTTTGTGCAACTATCAAAAATCTTTCCTGTGGGAATCCATCTAAGACCAACTGTTTTAAAAACTTTTCCCGTAGGAATCCACCTAAGGTAAGATCTAGACGTAGTTTTCTTATCAGTTACAGCGGAAGTCTCAGTTTTTGAAAAACTACATCCTGTAGATGACCACCTATTAGGTTTCTTATCCTGTTTCTTATTCTCAACGGGGGTTGTCTTAGTGGATTGTGCCTTGACACTTGATTTTCCTTTCTTGAGAAATTGTGCAATACATGCATTGTGATTAGCTGAAAAGACACATTTTTGACATGTAGGACAGACAAATTCAACATTTTTGTTTAAAACAACAACTTTAACTTTGTCACTACAGTCATTTGGAAATTGCTTTTTGTTCGAAAAAGACTCAAAATTTCTAGTGTTGCTTTTTGTCCACAACCATATCCTAACCTATTATTTCCAATAACACCCTTTGACGAACTTAACCTTGTAAGACTTTTTCCACAGAATCATGATACCATTTCAATTATTTCTAATAGAGGGATTAGATTCACCTCAAACTTCTTTAAGATTCCTTTGGAACTACACTGCCTATCATCTTCGGACCAATGGTCAGAATTAGAGAACGATTCAAACATAAGAGAGATATGCCCAAGTCGGGTGTGATGGATTCTAGAAATGGTTGGGTTAACCATTTGCTATGAATCGGATTCATTGACAACAATAGCTATCACAATATCCAAGGACAACACCATTTGAGACATAACTCACCAAAGACATGAGAAACAAACCCAAGATGCATCAGACCATTTAAGATCCTTCTAGAATTGGCCAGCTGACATACAAACTTGAGTTTCCATCAAAGTTCAGCAACACATATATATCCCAACTCACATTTCAAACCTCAGAAGTGCCTTCCAAATGAACCACTCGTAGCATACTTTATTCATTCCATTAGAAGAGATTCAACTCGACTATAAGCTTAAAACTTGGGAGAAACCATGAATCATGGACCCTAAGGTCAAACAGCTGAAACCAAGACGGATCACTATCATGAAGTTCCATGAATTTTCGAAGAAATCCTGATTTACCTGGGAGCGGAAGACTAGATGTGACTAAGATATCATCACCTTTTCACCAATACCACTTCAGAGACCAACATAAACTGAACTTCGGGACGAAGTTCTTTTTGGGTGGGCGACTGTCCACAACTCAACATTCAGTCATTTTTTCCAAACTCGACAATTTACTATTCACAAGTTACTATTCATCATTTACTATTCACCGATCCTATTCATCATTTCATCATCATTTTCGGAGTCCGTTTGTGATTCTGAGAAGCGTTACTATTCATGTGACACTATTCATTCCCGGGAGAAAAATACTATTACGATCATCGTTCGTCATCACTAAACCTATTTACGGGTATTCAAATTCGAGCAACGGTTGGGTTTAGCTGCGAATTCATTCATCATCATTGAGAATACATCATGTAGGCTAGAATTAGTCTGCACATCATAGTAACATCATCAACATTTATAGATATTGCACCGGGTATGCATTATTTACTTAAGTAATGTTTATTTATTTAATTAACGTTACCACTCAGTTTTTACTACTAACAATTACTTGATACTTCCGTCTACGATCCTAATATATTTTCATACTCATTATAATATATATAAAATTATTTATTAATTTACTCGGTGTTTTGAGACTGTTGCTGATACTTTAACGGTATACGCTAAAAGTTACGTCGGATCACGATAATCTCAAACACGATAACTATATTCAACAACCCAATTCCTTATCAGGAATGTAATTTTATAATTTTTACAACGTCGTCAAATTATTTGGTCCGTTAAACAATTTATTTCTAGCAAACTCGGTACCCGGTATCACTTAAAACACTAAATATACAACTAATATCTTAACCAATCTACACAAAAGTCTTCATTTCACTTACACACTCACCTTTGTTTTACCCAAACACGCCTCCTCTCTTGACTTTGTGGGATTTGTCCCATAAATATATTTCTTTACATATTCAATTCTTATACTTTCATTACTCCATTTATTTACATTCATATACCAAAGCAACTAGCAATTTCTTTCTTTTCCTTTTCTTTCTCTATATGGATCACCAGAACATAGATCCAAGGAAATCCATAAAAATTTTCAGAACTAGATCATGCTATTTCCTATTGTGTTCCTAGTTAGGTTTTGGAATAAAAACCTCAAAGGTTTCTTAAACATTTTCATCCAAAGTTCATCCAATACTTCAAGTAAGTTGTTAAATAACTATCACTCTTTTATACTTCATTTTGATCTATATTTTGATGTTCAAGTGTAGAATCACGCAATATATTATGTTATACATACCACTTATTGTTTATTTTTTTTTTATTTATAAACATAGATCTACAATTTTTACTCAATCTCATTAGATCCATAAGATTGGTGATGTCTAGGAACCCATGACACCCTAAGAAGGTTATCGAAGTAGGATTGGGTACTTGTGGAGTTTATTTGAAGTAGATTGGTTAAGTCTTGAACAAGTTACAAACTGAAAGTTGATTTACAAGCTATATAAAAGCTACTGTCCATTTTGTAAACGTGGGAAACTCAGGGTCCTAGGGTGGTAATTTAGACCAAAGTTTTAGAAAATACATTCGAGACGAGAACTATGGCACGAAACGGGGATAAAAACGATTAATAACGAAGGAGATATGCATTTCCGAAGTTTAACGACGAAAAGTGTTTTTCAGAAAAATAAGTGAGCTGTTGGGCAGTTTATTGGGCAAAAATGATCGGTCGTTTAACGTCAACCAAGCTAAGCCGAAGTACTTAAAATATATTAGTATGTTGTCCCATGATTGCCGGATATAAAGAACGTAGAAAACAAGCTTATAACGAAAAGATACAAGCGTTTGAACTTAGACGATTTTTACCAGAATTTCCATCAGCTTTTCTTATTATTGTTTTGGCCGCAAAACCTGTCTTTGCGAAAGACACCCTTTCTTGACTGTTTTTCTTTATGATCGTTCAATTGAGTCAGTAGCCGTAGTTTATGAAATCAAGATCTTCCAACAGCTTTTTCAAATCAGTTGGCCGTTCGTCGAATAGAACTTATACGAATAAACCTACGACCTCATCTATATACCCGATAAACTATATATATATTTGACATCTTTTACTATAATGTTTCTAGTGTTGAACATAATACTTTCAAGTAACAAACATAATAGTCGATTTTCTTCCATCGATCGAGATCCGTATCACCAAAAGTTAAATGACACGATTCAAGAATATTGTTACAAGGTTTTCAAAAACGCCGAGTTTCATCACTAACACTTAACGACAATATTTCGCGCTAGTTTTGCGAGGCATTTAGGCATATTTTCAGTTTATGAAAAAGTGTCATTTTAAGACGAAGAACACTATACTTGCCGATAGAACACCAAACAGGATCGTGGAGTACCGTTCAACATAATTTACATGAAAAGTGTTTGTTACTTCATGAGAAGTCAAAAATGTAATTTTTGACGATAAACATTATTTCACATTTCACGAGTGTATCGATAACATACGTATTGCCACGTGTGCCTACAATTATTTCATTGCTTACATTAAGAACCATCATTCATTATAAAGGTCGTGGGTTAGGCCTGAGCTTACATCATCACGTTCATCATCATTTCATTGTATCCACTTTTGTCCATCGTAGCTATCGCCCAGGTGAGTCATAGCCCCTACTCTTTTATCGTTTTATAAATGTTTTTGGGGGAGAAATACCATGCTCGTTTTTTACATGAATTGCACTTACTTGTTTGTCTTGACATGCTACTTTGTTTACTCAAACACCAATTTGTCCTACCAAATGCCTTTTGTTTATCAAATGCTTTTGTGTGTTACATGATACAACCTTACATTTCACGGTATGTGAACCGCATTTCATCAGGTATGTGGTGATTACCTACCAATTTAACGGATGATGTGAATTACCCGCATTTCATAGGATATTTGTGTGATTACCTACATTTCACCGGGTATGTGATACCACATTTCAATAGGTATGTGGTGATTAACTTACAATTCACGGGTATGTGGTGATTCCGCATTTCATAGGTATGTGTGAATTACCT
>LBNU01028028.1:48478-59121 GCA_014162995.1 Artemisia annua | reverse complement strand
GTTGGATGTATTGCATCTTATAGACAGAGAAGATTTGTTTCATCTACACCAACAAATTCAAGCTTATTTTGAAAAAATTTCACTCAAAGGAATTGGTGTATTGTTGTTGGGAGATCTCACAACAATATGGGAAACAGAGGAGACAAGCACAGATGATATTTGGAAGAATCAAGAAGTCTGGGAAATTCAAAGTTGGAAATTCTTTGAAAAGGCTGGTGTGCATGTCTTAGAGTTGGAAGATGGTACTATGATCTATATGTTAGCAGAAAGAAGATATCCTCTTACAAGAGATCTTATGATGAGGATGCTGGATCATGGTATGGAAGTAGAGCAAGAGGATGAAACTGCTCTAATGGTGATTAATTTGTTCATTAATTGGACAATACTAAAAGATGATGACGTTTAATTACTAGTATGGTCTTAATTATTTAAATCTTTTGAATAAACAAGTACTTTATTCAAAGTAATGCTGATCAAACAGTACTTTCACAAAGTACTGCTTGCAGCATAAAACCAGTAAAGTCTTTTTGAAATAACAATTTTTGTCATGTGCAAAATACTTTTTGAAGCACAAAGGTTTACAGCAACAGATTGTTTTTGGAGATATACATGGTGTTAGTACTTGTGCTACACAACAAATGGTATTCAACTCACCATGTTTAATAGACAAGAAAGAGTTTGACTCATCATGAGGGTACGGCTCTGATGTGATTATCAAATCCGTTTTTTGTTGACAAGTTACTAAAAATTGTATGGTTTCAACTCACCATATCTGTGATAAGTGAAGAGTTGGCTAGCCCACAAGAAAATGGCTTGTGGTAAAAGCTGTGGAAAATCCATTTGTATGGTAATTAGTTCACCATGGTAGTGATGGTACTAAAAGAACTACCTAGTCCAAAAGCAAACGGCTCTTGGTAAAGACTACTCAAATCCGTTGATAGCTGATGATTTGCTAAAAATCATATGGTTATCAATGTACCATGGTTTACTAACCTAAACATTGGCTACTCCAGAGTTAATGGCTTTGGTAAAGAGACATCAAAATCCATTATTTTTCAATGATTCACCTTTCACAGGAGTTAACACACCTGGAAGTGATGAGAATAGTATGAAACTTAAAAGATTTGATGTACCTTATGTCAATATGTTGCTGAGTAGCTGTAAAGATTGTTGCTGCTAAAGATTGCTGATGAAGAGTACTTTGATGGTGATTATATGATTACAGTACAGAAAGATATAATCATTCCTTGAAGTTAAAGATGATATGGCTTAAGGGGAAGACAAAGAAACTTGAAATCAAGCAAGTAGAATTCAAGTTAGGGGAGGATTGTTGGGTTATAAAGACAAAGTACTGTTGGAAGATCAAAGTACTGCTTCTCATAAAGGTCAAAGTGCTGTTGAAGAAAGTCAACGTACTGTTTATTAAAGAACTGCTATGCTATAAGGACTACAATGTAAAACGTTTAAGGATTACAATGTAATTCTAGAATGTTCTTTAAGTCGTTCAAGTATTGTAAACCGACTAGGGTTTTCCTTATGCCTATAAAAGGATCCCTAGGTTGGCATTAGAGAATACAAATATAAGAATACGATATCAGAGATATTTAGGGATTGTTAGTGAATTTGTGTATGTAAGCAGGTTCAAAGTTTCAGTATAATCAAAGTTCTTTGATAATTCTTCTTAGCTTTGTTAAAGTAGATTCCGCATACTTAATAGAGTTATTCAGTGTTTCATTGTTAATAGTTTAGGATTTATCCAAGATTATTAAACCCTTACAAGCTAGATAGTTAGTTTGGTCAGAGTATATCGATCCAACAAGAATTGTTGGGTTATAAATACAAAGTACTGCTGGAAGATCAAAGTACTGCTTCTCATAAAAGACAAAGTGCTGTTGAAGAAAGTCAACGTACTGTTTATTAAAGTACTGCTATGCTATAAGGACTACAATGTAAAACGTTTAAGGACTACAATGTAATTCTAGAATGTTCTTTAGATTAGAGTTAGTTTACTTGTCGTTCAAGTATTGTAAACCGACTAGGGTTTTCCTTATGCCTATAAAAGGATCCCTAGGTTGGCATTAGAGAATACGAATATAAGAATACGATATTAGAGATATTTAGGGATTGTTAGTGAATCTGTGTATGTAAGCAGGTTCAAAGTTTCAAAATAATCAAAGTTCTTTGATAATTCTTCTTAGCTTTGTTAAAGTAGATTCCGCATACTATACTTAACAGAGTTATTCAGTGTTTCATTGTTAATAGTTTAGGATTTATCCAAGATTATTAAACCCTTACAAGCTACATAGTTAGTTTGGTCAGAGTATATCGATCCAACAAGTGGTATCAGAGCTTGTGTGGAAACTCTGATTAAGAAGAAAACCTTGAAAACCGATTTAACAAACCCTAAAGATGACGACTGAAGCTGCACCACTACCATCCATCACCTCACTCAGAATTCCTATCATCAAGAAGGGAGAATATGATCTCTGGAGCATGAAGATGAGGCAGTACATTGCTATTACAGACCATGTTCTGTGGGATGTAATTGTTAATGGTAATATGGTCATTAAAGAACCTGAAACAGTTCTAGGACAACCTAAACCACCTCAACCACAAGTACCAGCAGCTACAAAAAGAAATCAAGATAAAGCTCTCAACATGCTGCTTTCTGCTATTCCTGATGGTCACTTACTCAAGTTTCATGATGCTAAAGATGCAAAACAATTATGGGCTGCTATCAAGACAAGGTTTGGAGGTAATGATGCTTCCAAGAAGATGCATAGAAACTTGTTGAAGCAACAATTTGAAACATTCACTAATGGTGAAAGAGAAGGTCTTGATGCTGCCTATGATAGATTTCAAAATATCCTTAGTATGTTAGAGTTATATGGAGCAGAGGTAACTGTTGAAGATGCTAACCTGAATTTCTTAAGGAGTTTGCCATCTGTATGGCATGTGGTTGCTACTATGTCCAGAGGACAACCTGGTTTGGATTGTATGGACTTTGATGATCTCTACAACAACTTAAAGGTCTATGAGCATGAGATGAATGGTCAAGCTAATTCTAAATCACACAACATTGCTTTTGTGTCTTCTGAAAACAAGAGCAGTACTTCCACTAAAAGTACTGCTTATCTTGTTCAAAGTACTGTTGGTGACAAACAACATGTTTATACAACCATGACCACTACCACTTCTTCACCTTCAAACATCATGAATTCTGATGATGTTGTATGTTCTTTCTTTGCTCAACAAGCCACTTTACCTGTTACTTATGAAGAAGATTTGTTGCAAATTGAAGATGATGCTCTAGAAGAAATTGACATCAGATGGCAAGTTGCTATGATCACTGCTAGGATCAAGAAGTTCATGAAGAAAACAGGAAGAGGCATTGACTTCAAAGCCAAACAGGGTATAGCATTTGATAAGTCTAAGATTGAATGCTTTAATTGTCAAAGGACTGGACACTTTGCAAGGGAATGCAAGTTTGCTAAATATCAAGCAAATAAGATGATTGAGAAACCCAAGGTTGAAATCAGGGAGGTTCCTATTACTGAAACTAAACCAAAAGCATTGGTAGTTCAAGAAAATCTATCAAAGGTTGACTGGAGTGCTGAATTTGATGATGAACCAGTAACCTATTGTACTGTTGCATTGGAAGACTGGAGCAGAGCCTTTGATGTAGAACCAGGATTTGCTGCTTTGGAAATAAGAGATGGTTTTGGAAGCTTTGATGGTCTTGGAAGCTTTGATTGGAGCATGGAAAGTGAAGATGAACCTGTTCTGCTTGCTATGGTAGCCACTTCCCCAAGTTCAACCACTACTCCTGACGTATGTTCTAAGTGTAATACTCTTTATCAAAAGGTGCTTAATGATCATGTGACTGAAAGAGATAACTTTAGGAGGGCTAGGGGTGAGATAGCTGGCTATCAATTGACTTTAGAGTCAATGGAAGCCAAAATAATCACTCATGAAAAAAATGAACTGGCTTGGGCAGAAAAATATCAGCAACAAGACTATCAATTAAAATTGAGTGAATGGAAGTTAGGATGTAAGGTGTCTGAGTTAGAAAAAGTAACTAAAGAAAGAGATGAGTTGTTAGAAAAGTTTGCTAGTTGGAAAGAGTCTGGTCTGTCACATGTTAGTTTTGTTGAAAAACAAAGAAGATCGCATATTAAAACTGGACTAGGTTTTGGTATGGAATATAGTAGTTCAGAAGAAAACTCAGATAGTGATAAGGAACAAGGTAGTTCAGAAGAGATCTCAACTAGTGAATTTGAAACTTGCTCAGAAGAAAACACATCTAGTAATGAGGAACCCACTAGTCAAACACCTCCTAAGTATAAGAAATATGAGGGGTATCATGCAGTTCCTCATGCCACTGGAAGTTTTCAGCCACCTAGAACAAATGTCTCTTGTTTTGGAGTAGATAATCTAGAGTTTAGGAAAAAGCTTAAAATTCAATCTAATTCAAGTCCATCTGAAGAAAAAGTTGAGATAATTAAATCTCGCCATGAGAATCCTGAGGATGATAACAATAAAAGGAATGTTAGGGATTCAGGATGTGAAAACAATGATAAAAGGTTTCATAAAGTCTTTTCAAAACAAGCAGTACATTCAAACTTTTCTCAAACTACTGCTAGCCATTCAGCAGTACCTTCAAGAAATGCTTTTCAAAATACTGCTAACTTTAGAAAACCTTTTAATCATTCATCTAGAAGTCATGATAGTTTTGGCCATAGAACTCAAAGTAGAGGATTTGGGATGATGAATCAAAAATTATGTTTTGTTTGTTATAGTCCTACTCACTTGATTAAAGATTGTAACTTTCACTCAGAATATTTAAGTCAATATCCAAAGACCAAATCTGCTAACCATAGGCCAAAAGAGACTAAACCAGTTTGGAACTATTCAAGTAGGGTCAACCATAGTAATTTCACAAAAGACTATAGGTACCCTCACCAGAAAAGACCTTTTTCCAAACCACCAGTACCTCAAGGCAACACTTTTCAAAGTACTGGCAAGCCAAAAACAGTACCTTCACAAAGTACTGTTAGGAAGTTTTCACCCAATCAAGGTACTGCTAATGTAAGACCAAGGAGATCCAGTTACACTCAATCTAGAAGGCCTTACACCTCAAATAGAGTACCTAAACCAAAGAGCTCAAAACAAAGTGTTAAAACCATGTGGGTCAAGAAAGAAAGTGCTGCTGGGGGAAAAACAGTACTTTCAGAATGTGTGGGTGAAAAGGAAAATTTTGTTGTAAAAGAAAGTTATGTTGAAAACACAGAACAAGTTTTGGAACAAAAGAAAGTAATTAATCATGTTTTCAAAAACAGTGGAGATTACATACTCAAAGAATTTAAGTATGTCTCTACACAAGGGGAACACAAGTCAGTAATGGCTTGGGTTCCTAAAAGAAACTAACTTTCTCATTATTGTGCAGGGCAACCCAGAAGAGGAGCTTAAAGATCATTTAATTGTTGATAGTGGTTGCTCTGGAAGCATGACAGGAGACAAGGAGCTACTGTCAGATTTTAAGACATATTATGGAGGAAAAGTTGCTTTTGGAGATGATCCTGAAGGAGGAAGAATTACTGGCAAAGGAACCATCAAGACAGGATGTATTGATTTTGAGAATGTTCGTTATGTAAAGGAGCTTAAGTTCAATCTTTTGTCAGTATCTCAAATTTGTGACAAGAAGCACCCTGTGTTATTCTCTGACACAGAATGTCTCATTCTCTCTCCTGAGTTTAAGTTTGTGGATGATCACTTGGTAACACTAAGAGCACCAAGAACCAATGATGTGTATAGTAATGATTTGAAGAATATCAACTCTACTGAAAGAGCAACATGTTTAGTTGCAAAGGCAACACTTGAAGAAGCACATCTATGGCATAGAAGATTAGGTCATGTGAATTTCAAGAATATCAACAAGCTGGTTAAAGGCAATCTAGTTAGAGGTTTACCTTCTAAAATTTTCAAAACTGATCATTCATGTTTGGCTTGCAAGAAGGGTAAACAACATAAAGCTTCATGCAAAAAGCTTGAGGAAAGAACTGTCAGAGAGCCTTTGGAGTTGTTGCACATGGATCTATTTGGACCTGTTTTTGTTTCAAGCTTAAACAAGAAGAAATACTGTTTAGTTGTAACAGATGATTGCAGTAGATTTAGCTGGGTCTTTTTCTTGGGATTTAAAGATGATACTTTTGATGCTATTCATGATCTTATAATAGCCCTTGAAAATCAATTGAGACTCAAAGTTAGAGGTATTAGATGTGATAATGGGACTGAATTCAAGAACAAGTTAATGGATGAATTTTGTGCTAAGAAAGGGATTAAGAGGGAGTTTAGTATTGCTAGAACTCCACAGCAGAATGGTGTTGCAGAAAGGAAGAATAGAACACTTATAGAAGCAGCAAGAATAATGCTTGCAGATTCTTTATTACCTATTCAGTTTTGGACTGAAGCTGTAAGTGCTGCTTGCTATGTGTTGAATAGAGTATCAGTGATTAAACCTCAGATGAAGACACCTTATGAGTTGCTTATGGGTAAGAAACCAAATATTCGTTTTCTAAAACCTTTTGGATGCTCTCTGACTATTCTCAATACTATTGATTCTCTGGGAAAATTTGATGGTAAGTCAGAAGAAGGATACTTATTGGGTTATTGTACCAACAGCAAAGGTTTTAGAGTATACAACAGGGTTACCAAAAAGGTTCAAGAATGTCTACATGTTGATTTTCTGGATGATCAACAAAATCAAAAAGGAAAAGGTCCTGATTGGTATTTTGATCTTGATAGTTTGACTCCTTCTATGAATTATGTGCCTGTCAGAGAAGAAAATCAAGTTGTTCACAAGGAAGAAGATTCACAATACATTGTTCATGGAGTCACTGTTAGATCAGAAGATGTTACTGTTGAAGAGCCCATAACCACTGAGAATAAGCAAAGTACTGTTGAACCAACTTCTGTACTCTCTAATGCAGATCAAGCAATTCAAGATGAACTCAATAGGATGCTCTTTCAAGAAACACTAGCTAAATCCTATGAAGATGATCAAAGAAGAGCCTATGAAGCTGCAAAGAAACAGGGTAAATTCAAAGAAAATACTCACAGTACTTTGGATGACAGTACTTTGGATGACAGTACCTTGGATCAAAGTACTGCTGACCCAATTGTGAGTTCTACTATGGATTTCAATGATCCTAACATACCTGAATTAGTAGACACTGATGATGAGTTAGAAGATGAAGGTATTTTCTCAGATTCCAATGAAGATCCTGACTTCTCAAATATGGATAATGATCTTGAAGTTCCATCAACTCCTACATCAAGAATTCATAAAGATCATCCAGTAGATCAAATCATTGGACCTTCAACTTCAGGAGTGCTAACAATAACAAAAGCTAAAGGTTTTTCACAGCAACATAATGCTTTACTTAGCTTTGTTTATAAACAAAACAAGATGAATCATAAGGACAAACAAACATGCATGTTTGCCTGCTTTATATCTCAAGAAGAACCCAAGAATATAGCTCAAGCTTTAACTAAAGAGAGTTGGGTTGAAGCTATGCAAGAAGAACTTCTATAATTTAAGCTTCAAGAAGTTTGGGTACTATGTGATTTACCAGATGGCAAGAGGTAATTGGTACAAGATGGGTTTTCAGAGTTAAAATGGATGAAAGAGGAAATGTTATCAAGAAAAAAGCAAGACTGGTTGCACAAGGATACAGACAAGAAGAAGGAGTAGACTATGATGAAGTGTTTGCTCCTATAGCAAGAATTGAAGCTATAAGGTTGTTTCTTGCTTTTGCATCATATATGAAATTTCCAGTTTATCAAATGGATGTCAAGAGTGCCTTCCTTTATGGCAAAATTACAGAGGAAGTCTATGTTAAACAACCTCCTGGTTTTGAGGATCCTGAACATCCAAACAAAGTCTACAAAGTTGTCAAAGCATTGTATGGCCTTCATCAAGCTCCCAGAGCATGGTATGAAAGACACTCAAATTTTCTATTACAACATGGTTATAGGAGAGGAGCTATTGATAAGACTTTGTTCATTAAAAGAGACAAAAAGGATATCATGCTGGTTCAAGTTTATGTGGATGATATTATCTTTGGGGCTACAAAACAGTCCATGGTGAAAGAATTTGAACAGCTCATGCAAAAGGAATTTCAAATGAGTTCAATGGGTGAATTAACTTTCTTTTTGGGGCTTCAAGTTAAACAGTCAAGTACTGGAATTTTCATAAGTCAAGATAAGTATGTCACTGACATTCTTAAGAAATTTAATCTCAGTACTATCAAGCCAGTCACAACACCCATTAAAGCTTCAAACTCATTAGGAAAGGATGAAGATGGAAAACCAGTGGATGTCAAGCTTTACAGATCTATGATTAGTTGTCATATGTACTTAACTGCATCAAGACCTGATATTATGTTTGCTGTGTGTCTCTGTGCAAGATATCGAGTCTCACCCAAGGTCTCTCAAATGAATGCAGTATAGAGGGTTTTTGGTTATCTCAAGCATCAACCTAAGTTAGGATTGTGGTATCCTAAAGAATCAACTTTTCACTTGGAAGCTTTCTCAGATAGTGATTATGCAGGGGATAACTATGATAGAAGATCAACCACTGGAGGATGCCAATATCTTGGAAGAAGATTAGTTTCATGGCAGTGTAAGAAGCAAACAATTGCAGCAACATCATCTACTGAAGCCGAATATGTTGCAGCTGCAAGTTGTTGTGGACAAGTATTGTGGATGCAAAATCAACTCTTGGACTATGGATACAATTTCAAGAATACTCCTATTAATATTGATAATGAGAGTACTATTTGTATTGTGAAGAATCCAGTTTATCATTCCAAGACAAAGCACATTCAGATTAGGCATCACTTTATTCGAGATTGTTATGAGCATAGACTCATTAATGTTGTCAAGGTGCATACAGATGATAATGTAGCAGATTTACTCACAAAAGGCTTTGATGTTTCAAGATTCAAGCATTTGGTTGTAATTATTGGTATGATAAATTATTAAGCTACTTTTGAGGGGTGGCATTAGTAGTTAGTCATTATTTGAGGGGAGGCTACATATATCATTCAACAGAAAAGACATTTTATTCATTATCATTCAAAGTGATTACATTCATCATTCAAGAACCACAGACACAAAACAGACTGAGATACATCATCAAAACTACCTACATCAACCCTACCCAACCTACACCCTACATAACCTACTCCATAGGCCTTTTTCCTTTTCCCTGATAAGTGTGCTTTCCCTTTTGAGCATTCTTTCTCTTGTCATCAAAAGATGTTTCTTTTCTTGGACATGCTAGGAAAATCACTTGCATTGGAGGTCTCTCTGGTCTTGCAGGCTTCTTTTCAACAAGAACCTTCATGTTCTTCAAGGCAGACTCTAGAGCCTGGGTCAAGGCTTGTGGCAATTCTTTGGATAGTGATGTAGCTGGAGCAGAAGTTGTAACCTTTTTCTTAGGTTTTTGGTTGGTTGAGCTTTATGCAATAGGAGGAAAGTAATCACTCCATCCTGGTTTAGAATCAGAATCCGAATAAGAGAAGTACTTGATCTCTGAATCACTGGAATCATCAGAAGAGATGTATATCATTGGGAAGTTACTCATGATGAAGATAGGGTTTTTGAGATGAAGATAAGTTTTTGAGATGAAGAAAAGTGTTAATGAAAGCTCTTTTTATAGGCAAGAAAGTCTTATTTGTTATTAATGATGATCATTCAATTATACTTGCCTTGGTAGTTGATGTGAGAATTCTAGCAAGTGTGCAAGCTTGAACCTCGAGTCGTAGTCCCAACGAGGGTTGAACTGATCTCGTCACTCAAAATCGTGAGATATGTGAAGTGAATAAGGTTTAAAAGATGATTTGGTTTAGATTATACTACAACGACAATTAAAATGCGGTTTAAAGTAAAGGAAAGCAGTAAAACGACATAAAGGAAGTAAGCAAGTAAAGAAACATGTAATAAAGTGACTTAAATAAAACAAGTATTAAAGTGCGATAAGTGATGAAAGCGGTAAATGAATTTAAAGACAATATGTTTGCACAGCGACTTGAGAAAGTTCACTAAGTGTGAGCTAATGGTTTATGACGAGTTATTTTCCCTTCTCGAGATTAGTTGTCAATTAATCTTTTGAAGAGATAATAATTCTAGACGAGTGATTTAATCGTTCTCAGGCTTTTGTTCTTCGAATAATAAAATCACAAGTCTAAATAATCTTAACGATTATTAATCACAAACCTTTAATACTCGCATTTAGCTCACAAACTCGAATCACTAAGCAAACACGATTAAAACTACTCACGACTCATATTAAAGAACGTAAAGCGAAAAAGAAAATATAAAAGACTTGAAAACATTAGACGTAAATAAAGTTTAAAACTAAAAACGAAAAGACATAAGACTCAAATAAGAAAACGTTACTAAAAAGATTTAAAGAAAATTCGACAGAGTTCCGTTTAGATTTAAAAGAAATAAAAACCTCACTCGATTAACGTGAGGTGAATAAAAGTCCATACCGCGGCTTAATAAAACAAATTTAACCTCCCCGCTAAAACTTTCCAAAACCAAACTCGCTAAGAAATATGATATCCGCTAGAATC